>CM008235.1:5073331-5096224 GCA_002278615.1 Pogonus chalceus
GTAATATAATTGTACGATCAAACGAGCCCGGCGTAGCCGGGTGAAGTTCGATCGAAATTATATGAAACGTCTCGTTCGAAGATGATCACTCCCTCCCTACTCAAATTTGAACCCATCTATTTACCCATGATCATCAACGCCTTAAATATTATTATGAAAGAGAAACAACTCTGAACAATATGAACAATTGATAAATAGTAAATAAGAAATATATGTAAGTGCACAGCACACCCATTTCAAATTGTATACTCTAAACGTTGTGATGTTTTACAAATAATAAAAGTACTACATGTTATCATCTTCGAACGAGACGTTTCATATAATTTCGATCGAACTTCACCCGGCTACGCCGGGCTCGTTTGATCGTACAATTTTATATAGACCCAGATAGAATATTTATTTTAGATGATTTGGTAAGGAAATAATTCTAGTTATAGATAGGGACCTTTCATTTTCAAATGTTATGGAAAACGGAAAATATAAAGTACGAAGATATTTGAATATAGCAATTACCTGTAGATAAAAACCAAAACTAAATAAAATTTCTCACTTAATAACAGATTGTTCTGTCGTATATAAATATTTTAAAAGTTATTAATAAACAAAATCTAAATATAATGAATTTCCATTGTATTTATTTTCAAACAACAATTTAAAAAGATATAAAATATAAATATTTGGCAGTATAAACATTTTTATAGTCTCCTTGTCGTCATATTTTTTGGATAAAATTTATATCAACGAAAGAAACACTGGATTAAATTTATTATATTAATATTTTTGATATAATTTATAGGAAGCAGACAACAATAAATGACCTAAATGTTAAAGCAAGTGCCTAAATCTTTAATCATCTCTTGTTGCGACGCCATTAATAGTAAACTTGTTATTTTATGAATATCATTAACTTCCTGTATATACACTATAAATTTCTATTTCATTTCAGTATTTATTTAAACATAAAATAAAATTTTATATGTTTAAATAATGTGAAGCATCAACTGACATTCAACGTTTTATAATCCCAAGGTTGTCTTTGATGGCAGGCGTCTGGCGCGTAACACAAATGTGACTTTCCAATATATATTTTCCTGGTGCACGAATTACTACCATTAATACCTGCCGTTCCTTTGCCATTTTGCGCCGTACGCTTTTTACAAATCGCCTACCGCAGACAGTTATAGATGTTAGGTCTTTAGCTACGATGAATACGAAATCTTCTCTTAGATTTTTGTGTTGTTATTACTCATTTTTTAAATAAATCTTTATGCTATCTCTTTTCCTTTGTGTTTAATTAATAACAGAAGATTTTATTTAGGAAGAATTTTAAATAAAATTTCCATGTCAGGTATCGATTTTTATATTTACTCAAACATACCTTCTGCTTTCTTTTACTAATATACAATCATGTTTAAATAATTTTTTTTTGCTATCTGTTTAACTTAGTCCCAAATTGATTACTCAAGATTTTATGAAAAAAAGCAACCTTTAGTTATTTGTTATTGCCATTTAACATGCTTTGTTCATATGTTTTTTACTTATATATTAATAAAATATCTAGAGAATATAAAAACTTTAAAAGTAAAATGATCTAAAAGCGTTCATCAACAACAGAACATATTATTTAGGATCTGAAACCTTTATTTTATTCCTTTTAAAAGAGAACCTTAATATTTTCCAAAATATATGCCTAATTATTTTTTAGAACGATTAAGAACAGTTTAATAAAGTTTTTACTTGCATTAAAAGTTTCAAAAATGTACATTTGATTGGACAAATATTATCATTGCAGTAGTTAAATCAGCTTTTAGCTTATTGGTTTAAAAATAATAAAAATTTATAGGAGTGGCTTACGAATATCTCCTACTATTTCTGTTTGCTACCTGCTTTAATGTGTAGGATGCATTATCTTGTATGCAATTGGACTCATATACTCCTAGCCTTCAGTAGTGTATATCTGATTGGTGAATGTTATCTCCTTATACTAGTGACTTCCTATTTTGTGTTTTATTTCGAATTTCATTGGCTGCCTGCTGTAATAACATTTTCTTTTAATATTTGGACGTATTAGAAGTTTCTTCTGTATAACCTTGCATTTAATTGGTGAATTTAAGTTGTTATCATACATTTTATCTGCTTTTCAAAGCATTGAGTTTGAATGGGAAGTTCTAGCATTTATAAGTCGTTATTATAATAACTATTTCTAGGTTTGGACATTGATTTTTAATGATTAAGTTTGTGTTGCATATATAGCTGCATAACTATGTGTTCAGTTGATATATTGGGTGTTTCCGAGACATTTGGTAATTATTTGTTTTTGAAATATTGCACTTGCTTAAGTAGACAGTTGTAAATTTAGTCTAACAGTAAGATAAGTTACAGAAATTTGCTTAAGATTTACTAAAAGATATTCATAAACGTTTCTGCTTTGAACAATTTCATAAGTTTTATGGTTGAATGTATAAAAAATAATGTTTAGCTGGAGAAACATTTAGTAAAAAGGTGAAACTCAGTGACCGCATAAGCAATGTGGTTCCATAGCAGTAAAGTTTCTTAAGACGAATAAATGACGACAATACCTTGGTTACTTATCGCACGGTAATAGGTGGCAGCAGCAGCGTCGACAAGCAATGCGCCGTCGCTTCCATCACGTGATTCATTTTGCACAATTTATGGCGCTCATTTTGGGCGACGATGAAACATCCTACGGGCCTCGTTTGCCACACTGTATTTACTTACGGTCGTACGTTAATGTTGCTATTTTTAATAATTATTTTTTCTTGTCTCGACTCTCGGCCTAAGATTAATATGAGTCTCTGCGCACGATATTGCAAGGATACACTCCAAGATTTATGTCCTACTTATAAGATTTCTTTTATAAATATTTTTAGATAATGCTTTTCTTTCATTAAATGCCACCATTTTTATGTAATTAAAAGGCGGAAGTTTTTTCTTTAAGATATTTTGTTTTTCTGAAAGTGATTAATGACTTCACTTCCTCTCCACGGGAAATTTATTTTCAGACTTCATCAAAAATTAGAATCATTTCAAAAAGATTTTTTTTTTTTCGATTTATTTTTTGTTTAATTTTAACAACTACTTTCTTTCTGATGATAATTAAAAAATAAGTATAAATTTCAACGATTTCAATATAAACTTCTATAAATTATTTAAATATCAAAAGTGTTACGGTGCAAGTTTTAACGAGTAGCTTTATTATTATTCTTTATTGTTCAGCTCCTTGAAGTTGCAAGTATTAAAGGTTATAACTAAAAAAATATCGTCTTGTTAAAACAGTTGCAAGTAAAAATGTTATTAATAAAATAAATTTGACGAAAGAAAAAGGAATAAATTGCTAATAGAATAATGTTGAAAACAACATGAAGTAAATCTGTCAAAAGTAAAAGAAAAATAAAAAGAAAAGAAATAAGTGGGAAATAAATTTATCAGCGCTATCTGCAACACTGAATAAGACAGTATATGTGATGTGAAAAGGTAAGAAAATAACAGAAATGACCCATTTTCGTTTCGGTCCGATAGCTGACGGGACAGGAACTTACTTCTCACTGTTCAAAGTAATAATACACACGTGCTGTCAATTTATCCTTGTTCGCGTTCGATGGAGCTGAAACGACCGTTTATTTTTTATTGTGAACCGTCGCCAAGTCTCGAAACTTTGCTTTCTGTTAACAATGGTTTCTTTAGAATTAATTCATCTTCATCCGTTCCACTCCGTGACGTGCAGTTGATTTTCCAAGTTAGAAGCAGCCACCAGTTCCACCTCCAGTAATACCACCGCATCTCACCATGCCCCCAGCCTCCTTTCGAATGTTGCTAGTGGGTACAACATTTGGGAATTACTTCTAACATGCAAAATAGTGCCACTGCCAGACAGTCTTTATTAGTTTAGATTAATGTTCGTGTTCCTTATACGAGATAATTCACTTAAATTAGTAATTTTGGCTGTAAGGTAATTACACACCAGCGCACAATAACTATATGCCATTTAATAGTATTTTGTTGAATGTCACTAAACAAAATGTCACATTGCTTACTAATATTTGATATGGAGATGTGTATCGTGCAAACTAAAACTTATTACTTGCATACGTATGTATGCACTCTGTCTGATACTGTTAGTTTACTAGTTAAATCTTGTGAATATACTACATATAAACTAGATTCTACAGCTTGTCCTATTTACTTTACTATGTAAATAACTCGAAATTTGTTTAACGAAATTTAACATCCGAATATTTTACAAAATTAATAATATACAACCATAATTATTAAATATTTGACATTGGGAAGAGCAAGATAATTATTATAACAAACAACAATGGCATCCTCTCAAACTCCAAGTGTTGCCAACTACAGAATTTATAATATATTTATTAAAACTGAATATTGAATTGAATTCATGGCCTGCAATTGGTAAACATTTGATCTTAAGATCATTTAGTAAATTTATGCAAGTGTTTTTTCATAATTTAATGATTAAAAATGAATAAAAAAATTGATACGCGTCACTACAAACTACAGAAAATAGATTTTGTACCACCAAATTTAATCAGTATACATTTTTAAAAAGAAACATTGAACTATAAAATATCTTATTTGGTTGAATTAAAATCCCAATAAATACAAAGTGTTCATATAAGCGATAAAGTATAGTTAACAAATAGATAAAACTTTAAAAGTTAGTCCATAATGTAGTAATAAGCAAATGATAAACTAATTAAATTGCCCTTGTTTGTTTCAGTGAATATTGTGACAATGTCAGTTTTAGGGCAAAATCATCCACTTTAATTTATGCATTTCTCAATTGCAAGTTTGGACGTTTAAATTACCAAGAACTTGAATAACTTCGCGCTTAAACTTTTTGATATCACTTTGTTAATTTAATTCAAAACTTTTGGGCGCTAAAAGCTTTCCCTTCTTCTCGTTTGATGATTATTCATCCCTAGAGTATCCTAGAAATATATAGTTTATATCTTAAAAAATACATTGAGTGTAAAGTTTAGTTCGATTTTTTTGTTCTTCTTGAAATTGATGGAGTATTGAAGAAAGTGTATGATTTATTACTTTAATATTTTATATCTTTGTCTTGGCTTTGTTATTAATACTTTAGGAGTTAGATATCACAGCATTTAGACGATACATTTGAGTAGATGTATTTGTTTTTGTTCTTACAAACGTGGTTCAAATATATTATAACTTAATCTAATATTTTATATTTTAATAATCAAATTTTGTAGGAACTTAACCTATAAACACAAATAAATAAATAAAATACCGTCTATTTAATCTTTAAGCAGGCGCGCAATCATTTGAAACGGCATAGATCACACGTAGCTATAAAGATCTTTTGGATATTTTAGGGATTTATTAAAACAATTAATAGAAAATTAATTATTTCTAATACCTAGATATTTAATATATTTTGTTTAAAACTGTACTCAATACTAAAATAAATTCTAATAATTACTAAGTCAAAGTTTGGCAAGGTTAAGTAATAAATTATTCATCTGTTTTATCATCTGTCTATATGTTTATCTCTTCATTTTCGATTTAATTGTACATAGACACATTATTTTTAGATTAAAAAGATAAAAAAAAAACAATTTGGTGTTTTAAATCTGTTTATTTTATTTTTAACTGTTTTATATTAAAGATGGTAATGCAAAGCAAATTTATCCTGGTAGCAAAAAAGACGCGCAAATATTAGATAAAGTTAAGTTCTACAATATACTAGGGTACCTCGCATAGTAAATGAGATTAGAAACTATAAATAATTTCTCAAATTTTTATCTTAAATGTGGTTTTATAAAAATATATTTAAACGTATATGTATATATAAAAAAGAATAACAATAATAACAAAACAAACTTATCATAAAATAAATTTAAAATATGAAAATACAAAAGGGTAGGGTGTAGGTTATGGTGCATTCAAATGCGTTCATTAAACACAAAAGCAAGAAAGAAAAATAGCAATTGCATTTATAGCGCTTTGGGTCGCAGAACAAGCCAGTAGGGTACGGTGTGTTGTGCTTATTTTAAAATACAATTGCGGTGGTGGTGTACGGCTTACCACAAGACTAGAACAAGGGCCGTGCGACCACCGTAACAACCGTGTAATTTATCTAACGAAGGAGTGTGGCCCTCGCTGGAATAGCGTCCGATATGTATGTTAAACAACGCGTATATAACCAAAGTGACCTAGCAGACCGCGCATTACCATGCACACTGCCTGTTTACAATATATCTGATCGGAAGGATTCAAGGAATGATCTATTTCGCGAATAATAATGACTATGGGATATATTGAACCTTTTGATGACTTAACTATATACTTATATAGGTTCCACTACGCAAATTTAACTGCATTGTCCCGATTTACGCTATTTTAATTAAGTTTCTTTCAAAATTACTTCTAGCGGTTTAAATATATTTAATTAAATAATTGAAAATTTATAATTGTACTTCTGATTCTAAGAATTATTTATATTCAATTGTTATTTTGTAGTTTGTATTGTATTTTTATTACTTTTGTAATTACAGCTTCTGTATTACGTTGAAACAAAAATGCAATATAAAGAAAAATTCAATAAAATAATAACAAAATATTTGCGTACAGGCTTCAAATTAAACTAGTATGGAGAACTGGAAGCAATTAACTAAATTGAATTTACCAAAAGTCAGATGATATTCGTTAAATAAATTTAAATACAAATGTTTTTTTGTTTTGAAAAATATTTGATTATTAAAAATACTTTAAATTGAATTATAACTGCAACATTTTCATAATAATTGTTAAAGGGTTTTTAAAAAACTCATGTATTTTCTTTAAAATTAAAAATTATAAATATATTTTTTTTTTCATAGACTTTTTAATATTCTGCAATTTAATATTAACGAGCCAAAAAGAAGCTGTTTATGTTTTTATTTCGTTTTTATTTTATTTAAATCTGCAATATTTTAATGAGTGAAAAATGAATCAAAATTTCATCCCGCCAAATTAATGTCTTCTTTTGAGTTTTATAGGAACTTTGGGCTCTAAAATTTTGGCGAATGCTCTATTTGTCAATAACGTAACTCTTTGAGTGCGAATTCTTTATAAGATATGCAGAAAGATATAAAAAAGTATTTAAAAATTTTATATTTATTACTTTTAGTCAAAATAATACAACGACTTGACAATTGGACTTATTAATATAAGAAATTAACCATTTTTCTTAAGTTTAACTATATATAAATTAACAAGTCAAGATTGCTTAAATAATTCATATAAGATTTTAATCCCGAACTCTTTAAAAAATGTTTATTCAACAGTTTTCTTAACTTATCTTAATTTTTATAAATCAATGTATTTATAACTCGAAAAATCTTTAATAATATCTTTAAAATCTGAGCTGATCCCCAGATAAAATATAAATACAACTATGTATTTATTATGAATATAAGAAATAATAATACTGTAATCAAAATGTAAATGTTTAAATTTGATGGAGTGCATACAATTTACCTAGAGGTGAATAGTGTTAGATGTATTGTCCTTAAACCATTAGATACAACTATATCTTATCCAACAACAGCAGCGACAGGCACGACAACGTTCTAATTTATACTATCAAATGAATAGATTTCGCTTAATTGCATCTACTACGATTGTTATATTGTTGCAAACCATTTCTCGGATAACTTTCAAATTTGCATCCTATGTGTTTATCCTACAGATTAATATATACTGAGTTTTCACAATGACATGCATTGCTATTTATAATTATATACAATACATAAACATATATTTTATGACTATCTATTTTTGTTTATTATTAAACATAAATCATTTCTCTTTTATGCAATTTTATGTTTCATATATTTTCTTTTAACAATTATTTCATATGAAACAGCTTTTTTTATTTAAATTTATATATTTCATTTTAAGAATACAATTAGAGATAAGTATATAATGTATGCATTTAAACTGAAAATACGCAATTTACTATAATATAACACGTATTCCCACAAGCTTCGTTCTTAACATAACTATAAAATCAACGTTTTAGTAATGTTCAAGTTTATAGCGGTCATAAATACAACTTTATGATGATTAAAAATAAAAAATAATGTTTAGAAAACGAATGGCTACTTTTTAAAGGGAATTGCATTATTCTGCAAATATTTTAGCTGATATAGTCTCTTGTTTTAAGCTTTCTTATTTTGGAAAATATCTTGGAATCATTTTCTCTATTAATAATAATTTTATATCTAGTATATTTTGTAAAACTAATGTTATGATTGTTTTTCTTTTAGATTCATCTTGATGGCTAATATTTATTCCATATTATTCAATTCATAAACAAAATTAATTACACTTTCAAATTAAAATAAATTGATCTATTCTTTCTCTTATTCAGTTTATTTTATTTATTATCATCTTTTTTTTAACGTTTGAGTTCTACTCAGCAACTAGGCTTTCAGGACAGTTAAGTTGATATACAATTAGTATAATTATTGAATTACATTATTTAATTTGTTATTTATATTTTGCTAAGGTATTTAGTGTCTTTGAGTATTATTTTTTCTAAGACATTTAACATTGATATACAAAACACCCAAAGGTTTTAAGGCTTCCTTAAAACGATGATTATTGAAAGTGCGTAAACTGATAATATTTGCAGTTTATTACAAGGATATTTGATTTCTTCGATGTAGTGAGTACAATTCTGAACTTAGACTAACTTAAAATCTATCTTAAAACTATGCATTTGTTTGCGGGGGTGTGGTAGAGTGTCCAGCACTAAGGGAAGGGATGGTGGTAAGTTCTTCACAAAAGTAGGGGGTGCCAGCAGTGAAGTGTGGCAACACTGAACAGGTATTATTATTATAGAAAAGAATTATTTTGAAAATTTGTTTCGTTTTAGTCTGATAAGTATTACAAGTTGTAATTTTTACTATAATCGTTTTATTTTATGATCATCGTAAGGTAAAATATTAAATTCAAAACCTAAATTAGTTTATAAGTACGTGAAAAAATCATCGCTGACGTTGGAGGGAAAAGAATTTAACTTTAATCAGGTGTAAAACTTCTAGCTACTGCTATTATTATATATTTACTCTAAAAATTAGAGAGAAAAACCAATATTATATTTAATTTTAATAATAAATGTTCGTTTTACTTAATTTTTAATTTTTTACCTCTTTGACTACAATAAATGGAATTGCAACTATAACTATTAATTTAAAAAATACCGAAAAGATTGTCCCGTTTCTATAATATCTATATATGTAATTAAGCACCAAAAGTTATTTAATTTATCTTTTATTATTTTGTAAAAGAAAACTTCATTCTATATTTATATTATATTATTTTATTCAGTTGAAATAAAAAAAAGAAATCGTATAATAAAGTTTAATATACACATATGCAACTTTGTAAAATAATACATAAAACATTATCCTTTCATTATATTTGCTAAAGTCCAGAAATGTATTTATAATTCCACTCACATAAGTATTAACTTCTATCAACACTAATACTGAAGTACCCGTCATTGAACATTCAACATAAAGCCATATCATATGAGTATCATTTGAAGCATCCTTTCTAACAATTCTATCTCCGGTGAATAATCAGATCTAAAAAGAACCGACTGGTCTGTATTTATACTTTATAAAGTATCTACATAGTTTGTTTCTCATAATGGAAATGTGAATAGTTTTTCATCAACATTTGTACCTTTCTATTCTTGTATATCTGATCAATTTTCAAATGCAGCTTTAACAATCTGATCAAAAACATGAAACAAAAGCTGTTTTATTTTACATATCTGCCATCGCATCATTGCATTAACTAGTGGCTCTATCGTGACGTAACGACGTCACGGTGAAGGAAGACGCAGTAGTCAACTTGGATCTGGCATCGCTATGTCCATTACTCATCAGACCTACACTGCGAAGGTAGCTGTCACGGCATTGCTATTAATATTCTGGAAACACAGTGGAACACGTCATTCATAACTAGTGGGTAGAGTGACACACTTCTCCATACCAGTGTTTCCAAAACTTGATGGATTTCGAAGAATTTGTTTCGGAAGATTGGAATTTATTCAAAATAGTCTTGTACTTCACAATTTATGCAGAAACATATTTATACCAATGAATTCGTAGACCAAAAAGACTCAATTTTATTTTAAAACGATGACTGTATATTTGACTTAACTCAGTATAAATAAATCTTTTATGATATTTTCCTCAATGCCTCATCAATCGTCCCATTCTCTATTCGTGTAATACTGATCAGCGATTTTCCAGTGTTTCACTCGTAAAACGACTATTCATTTGCCGGAAATCGATTCAGACTGTCACATTTGCGATGATATAATGTAACGTAAACTGCGCATTGGGACCAACACTCACACACAAGCTTCTAACTGCATGTAACATATACCGTCACACACAAAATCCAACATAACCAAACATTTTCACACACGTGAGTATAACGCGCGTTTACTGTCCATCGTTAGTTGGCGGAGCAAAAGGATTTAAACCCCCAAAGAAGACCTATAATCCCTTCTATCATTAACCTCCATGGCCGGACGGTAAATCTTGACCCGTCTTCCCTTGTTTTGGACACGCTTGCGTAGTAGGCTTGAGTTTTTGATTTGTTCTCATGCTTTTGTTTTAATCGCATCGACCATTTTGTTTCGTCTATTGTTAAAAAAATATTAATTTATTAAAGTGCTTTATTTTTTAGTTGTTCCATTATTTCTAAAGTTTATTTTACTCTTTTCATTTCGTACATTACATGTACCATAAGTAGCAGAAAAAATAATTTAATATTATTTCATAGTAATGCTTTTAAAAATAACAGTTTATTAAAAATCTATTTGAATGATATTAAAATTTAAAATCCGTACAAGTTGAAATTTAACTTCAAGTACTATTCATTTTTGCAGTCTTGGATTAATTTTCTGTTCTGATATTGCACGGATATATCTCTACTTTTCGAGTAACAGTGTACTTTCGTTCTTTTTAATGCTTCTTTATCCTAACAATGGCTGGCAATGGTATCCCGTTATGGTTATGTATATTGAGATCATAAAAGTTTATGAAAATGACATCATAGGTGGAATAGATATCGATACAGAACATAAATGAGTTCACTATATCTATAAATGGCTACATTCTTGAATAACTAATACTATTTTCCGCTGTTATTTGCTATTTTGTACATCGTTCACCTTGACGTTATTCATAAATTGACTTTTAATATCGACATTCAGTAAGAAATGAGGGTTTTTACTTTATTTTGTAGCAAGTTTTCATCACTGTTTTTTTATGTATTATTATGAGTATTGAAGGGATTTTTTTTTAAATATATGATTACCATTAGTTTATATTGAATTGTTGAAGGGTGTAATAATTAAATTTGGATGTTATTTAATAAATGTAAAGTGTTGTAGTTTAAAAGTGTGTACTTATGCGAGTAGTAACGTAATACGTTTGATTCGTGAGGAAATTTTAGAGCTCTTATAGAAAGCAAGAGCTAATAAGTAATTTTAGTCAAGAAGCGAGTAATTCAATTAAGTTTAGAAGCAAAATTCTCTGAAATTAGGTCGTCCTAATCACCAGGACTGAAGCACATTTTACGAAAAAAGGTAGCGGGGGTATTTTAATCCTTGCGTGTAGCAGTATTACGCGCTGTGCCTGCTGTACAACATTAAATCCCCAAATCAAGGGTCTAAATAGTTGCCCCGTCCCGTCGCAACTCCACACCCATACCATGCCAATGGCAACGGCAAGCTACTTGTTCACTAAGCTTATTTCGTACATTGTTCATATGCTGATCTCTCTCTTTTCGACGTTTTCGCCGTAAGTCCGCACTGTAACAAAATGTTCACTTCTATTTCTGATAGGGACGCAATGAGCTCTATTTCGTTGTAGTTGAAGGCGGCTGACGCTGTCGCCGCGGTTTCTTCGTTCTCCTGGATTTACGAGTTGGGAAACTTTGCAATAAAGTACGGGCACGCAAGGGATAAAGCGTGGGCCCCATTTCTGAGATTGACATTTCATACATCAATTTATTTTGCCCGGCCTTCGGGAATTTACTGTCTGTTTTTATGACGACTTCTCCATGTTTACCTCTCTACAGGACATTTTGCTTAAAATTCTGAAACTTTCCTTTGGACGTGATTCGTAAATCATGATTCTTATATTTTCAACCAGATATTTCTTCATACATTTATAAATATATTTCTTTTTCTTTACAAAATAAAATCATATTTATTACAAAATTCATAGTTTCCTTACAGGACTGTGTAGATCATATTAATACAATATAAGGAAATATAATCTTTTCTTAGATTATTTTTTATATTCCACGCAATGCTGTAAATTTTCAAGAGATTATATAGGTTTACTTTCTTTTAGTTTTAAAATAACGTCGATAGAAAATAAGGATTTATTATACAATGTTTTAGATATAAAATTGTTTGAATTAATTTTTAACACCTATTTATACTAATTTATAAGTTATCATATTTTAAAACGAGGCATGTTCTTAATTCTAGCCTTTGTTAGATGTTTTTTTCAGTTAAAGTTTTTTAGATTTCCAACGCTTCTAGGAATTTTAATGTTCTTGTTTTTTTTTATTAAATATCTTAAAATCTTCTAAATTTAATTTGTGATTTAAACCTATTTAATATTTAGCTTTATTAGGTATTAGTTAAATTTTTATTCCAGATACTAAAATGTTCTTTGAATTTTATTTCAAAAACGTGTCAAGTTTCCTTTATATATAAATTACAATTGTTACATTTAATTTACTTTTTGCACAAAAAACGATTTAAAATTATTCTAATTATAGAATTCACAACTAAAGTTAATAGATTTTAATATATACTAGTATTAATTTTCTTGTTTCTATGAAAGGTATAAACCTGTACACTTTAATATCAGTTTCTGGACAATTGGGATATATAGATTATTCTGTTTTTTATAATTTTATATTGTTTCTGATGATGGGGTAAAATAATTTTATTTTATATTTAAAACAAAACAGAGTGTTTCTTATTTTAAAATATAGTTCAATAAAAAAATTGCTATTTTATTCCACGCTATATTCAATTGAACTTCTATCATAATATCTAAAAATCCATTATATGATACAGCGTAGCTGGTTGCTAGTGGTGATTCTAGAAGGATTTGCGTTGTCCATGGGCGCCTTTCAGACTCCGTCCATCTATCTTCCGTCTTTTAGAAGGAAAAAAGAAATATATAAACATTTCTTTATTCGCTTCGAAAACGTCAGCATCCGGGTGCTGACGTGACGACTTTGAATTTCAGTGAAAAAGCGTCATGTGTCGGCGAAAAGTGATGACTTTCCTATCAGTCGAATGACAAGGGATGAAGCGCGAATCACCTTTCATTTTAACCTGCGCGTGGCAGGGCATCACCGCTCACCGAACACCGCCTAAAATATCATGCACCAACCAACGCTATTTTCTATTGAATACTATATTTTAATAATATGTCATTTAAATACATCTAATCATTTCACAAATTCAAATACAATTTACTTCCATATAAATCGAAATAAATGAAATAATGTTTTCATTTGCAACAATTGTATAAAAGATTACTACCGTTTACTGAAATAGCTCCACCGTTGCCAACCGAACAAAGATACATTTCAATTTGAACTCGATTGGCTGAGTTTCGAAGGCGTTTCAGTTCACTGCTATAATGTTCCATTGAACGAGCGTAAAATTTTTTACCCCGTAAAATTCAAAATGTTTTAAATGAAACAAAGCATAATTAGTGCTACGCTATAACAAAAGATTTAAGCTTACTGTAAAGCGCTCATGGGCGTGATAAAGTTATTTTTAGATTTATGTTTTGCTCATGTTGATATGACTGAATTCATTTGTGAATATTATTTTATACGAACATGTTTTTGTTTTTCTTTGCTAAATTAAATATTTTTTTAAACAAATTGTATAAAATAATATTAATATTATACGAATGTAGGTATATTTTGTAAATATACAATTTTTATTCTTTACATTTAACTGTAGGGTACATAACATAATTAATTTATTACTAAATTTGAAAACAAATGATATATTTTGTCAATATTCAAATGTTTTACGCCTACTTTAATCAATTGAGATGCTTCAAATTAAAGG
Organism: Pogonus chalceus; assembly: GCA_002278615.1. NCBI lineage: Eukaryota > Metazoa > Arthropoda > Insecta > Coleoptera > Carabidae > Pogonus > Pogonus chalceus. The sequence goes on from CM008235.1 coordinate 5,087,526, forward strand.
ATTAAATTACAAATTATTTTATCGTAGGTGTTTATTATTATTAAATATTTTAATAAACAATTTGAAATAAGTTTCTAAATTAAATTCTTTATAAATTTGTTCATAGAAGCTGTCAATTCTCGGTTAAATATTTTCAAGAAAATACTAATTGTTTATTTAATCTTCAAAATTTTTCATGCTCTCCATCACAAAGTCTTTAAAAATAAGATTTTAATTAAAATAACATTAAAATTAAATTGTTTTATTTCTATATAAACAAGGAATAATTTTGCTACAAAGACATGGAGATGACTAGGTATCCCTAAAGGACTTTTTTATTTAAGTTAAAAGTTTTAAATGTTTCATTTTACGTTGAAAAGTTATTTTCTTTAATCAGTTTCATATCTTTATTATAAATGATGTTTGTAATATTGTTATTTTATATATTTTTATATCCGAGTGAAAAGATTACAAAATGTAATTTTGAAATGTATTTTTTCAGCATGTCAAATAATATCATATTTCATATTTATCATAACTCATTCTCAAACTCATATTTTATTTCCACCATTTCTTTATTTTATATAGTATAAAAGAAAAATCCGGATTTTTAACACATTTCAATAAAACATAAAGTTTAATATTAATAAATTGTATAATGAATTATAATAATTATAAATGGAATGTGAACATTCTATGTATATACATAGTTTTCATGTATTTAGGTGGATACAGAAAGTTTGTTACTGGATGTACGGTAGAGTTTAGGTACTAGAGAAACTACCATCTGCACATAGAAATTAATTATTTATGTTTCACAACTTTTCTGAGTGGTTCAAATTTTAGGTTGGAATCAGTAGCGTTAGTTTAGAATTATTTTATGAACTAATTTTGAATATAATGCTTCCGAAATCTCTTTCGTTACATGTTTTGTAAGTCGCTTCGAAGGGATTATTTCTATTTTCATTATAATAATTGTTTAAAACCCGATATATTTTTATATTTTAGGATGCAGTTGCCTTAGAAAGAAGTCTATAATACAGTGGATTAAATAATGCGTAGAAATCTCAGTGATACCCGCTGGTAAATGATAGTTTTTTTTTTTTTCTTTATCATATATTCGTATCTGCCGAATCCAGATCCCATGAAGCATGCAACCAATTTCAGCCTTTTCGCAGTGACCTAGTAAAGTGCCGATGTAGTCCCAATCCTTCCAAACTATCTCCATTCTACCATCAACCATTCGAGTGTATTTTAAGAGGAGGAACGCTGGCACCATGGTACTAAAGGAAGAAGCGCGAGGGTATAAGGGGTATATTTGGTGCCGATCAGTAACGGCAGGGTGGAAGTCTTGACTTAACAACTCTGCAGATTTGATATCCTGCCGCACACGACAGCCTATCAACGCTATATTGATCACGGAAAATTGAACGGTACATCCTTCAGAACCAGTGCAGATGGGACGTAGTCGTCGATATTAGGTGTATGGATCGATTAAGTGCGAATGCAATTTAATTTGTTAAGGGAATGATTATTAGTTGTTGATCAATCTATGCATCTATTGAGTTCTATTCAATTACATGTTTTATATATTTATTTATAAATAACACCTAAGTTACAATTATTGGTTTAAATTTGCTAGAATATCAATAAATTTACGATTTTAAGTACTGTTCAAATGGGGCATATATCTTTTCTCACAAATATATAAACTATCACTTTATTTCCTATGAAAACATTGATGTAGAACCTTCAGTTTCAAAATATTTAATATATTATTATTGGTTATTTTGTCTGTACCCAGATATTTTTAAGAAAGTTTAAACAGTCTAATCATTTGATAATGTTCATATTAGAGAAAATAGAAACAAATATATTTATTAATATAGTATCAAATTTCATCAAACAATCGTTTTGCTGATGAATATTACATAAAAGATCTATTTAGATAAACCGAGAGAATGAAAACAAATTTTGTTAATAACTTATCAGATTATCGACTTGTATGATCTTGTTGGAATATTCCATTCGCGAACCAATATATACCTATAGGTCCTATTTGGAAATTCGATACGAAATTCTTGAAACTCCATTATTTATCTAGGGTGAATATCAAGTATGTTTACTTTTATATAGGATCTATGTATTTTAAAGGTCTTAAAATTTATAGGGTAGTTTGGGTTGGTTGAAGTAAAACATATTTTGATGCCAGAAACAAAAAATATTTCGCATATTTTATATTCAACAGATACTTTACATATCCATCGCTCTTGAAAATTATAAAATAAAATACATTTTTCGTTTGTGTATGTATGTATATATGTATGTATATACGTTATTACCTTCAGTAGCAGTGTCAGTGCTAGCGATACTTACTATATAAAGTTTCAAAACCACACTTTCAAAAGAAACTTTTAATACTATAGAAGTTGAACAGTAAAAATAGACGTCATTGTAAGTTGAGAACAAACCTAAACGTCAAAAACAAACTAAAACGTCTCATATGAACGTATGACACGGACACCAACACGAATAAGACGACGTGTGTGTACACTAAAGTTTCAAACCGAACCTATTTAAAACTTCTTAAGAAAGCAAATCCTTCTCTACATCAAGATCAGACCACCATACGGTATTTGCTATATTACATTTCAAAACTTAAACTAATTTTCTTCGACTCAAAATAAATGAATTTACCATTTTAAACGGTATATTATTCTACGGAATATATTACTGTCAAGAAAATTCTTCTATAAATTATTATATTGATCTCAATTTTTCTTATAACATTAGAACTTTTACTGAGACGGTAAACAATAATTAAATTTAAATTTTTATGTTAATCAAACCCTCTGAACGTTTATTTTGAGCCTATTATTATCTAAATATTATTGCTACATCAGAATTAAAGAAGATTAAACATTACTGGACATTTTTCTACATTCAAAATAAATGGCTCATATCTACATTAATCTATAACTGAATAGAAAATAATAAATTCAGTATAAATTTTTGTTCAAATTGAGTAAATTGAAAGAGTGAAACTTAAGACGAAAAACTCTTACGTATCAGCAGTTTAGTATGTAAGAATTAATTCTAAGTATTAAATATAATGCTTACTCTTTCAAAAATTGAGCATTATTTTATAATTTTTTAAATACTAAGAAGTTTGACTCTTCAAATCTTTAAACAGTATAAGTCATGAGTAAATATAAGAAGTTAAAAAGATATATTAAGAAGAAGAAATCATAAAATAAATATTTTGTTTCTTTTTTACTTAGATATATTTGCAGAAATGAATATGTTTAAAGCCAACAACATTTTTCATAGTTATAAGCGTGTTATAAACAGATACAAGATAAAAATTTGAGATAATTAATATGCATGTTTATGGTGTGTATACAAACAAAGTAAGGCAAGGTTAGATTAGAGTAGTATATATAGTATACATTACCATATTTAACAAATTAGTCAACGCGGCAGTAGTGTAATGAATTGATTATCATATATCACAAGAGTAACACATAAGATTCTCTAATTACAATCCAGGCGGAAATCAATTCAAATGTTCCTAATTCCCAGCATCCATGTGCACATAAAATCACCGACAAATACCGCAGAATATTCTACAGGAATGCCATGAGCGCCGAATGGTGGCTCTGCTACGAACCATCAGACAGCTGCAGGTGTGCACGAGTGCCTGTCGTTTCACTGAACACGTTGCACAAAATTGCATTTGCACCGACCAAAACACGTAATGCTGTGTATCTTTCTAGCGCGTGAGAAAATTTCAAATAACTTCTAAGTTACCACCAAGAATCGTTGATTGAGGTAGAGCAAATTTTTCTTCTCATGTTCAATTCAAGAATGGAATGACCACCACAACTTCTAATACTTTGTCGCTTCGTTGCATCAAGAAGTTTATTGGTTCTTAACTAATTTAATACACTTCCAAAATCCAGCTTTTTTTCTCTTACTGTATTTCTTTTTATGTACATATATGCATTTTTAACAGTTACATATGCTTCAGATATTGAAATAAAATATAAAATTAATAATANATAGTAACAAATGCATCAGATATTGAAATATAATATAAAATTAATGATATTGAATATAATACAAAAATTAATTACATGTACTTAGTAAGAAAATAAAAGTACTTTATTTCAGAAAGCAATATTAACTCGAGTGATTTTAATATTTCTTAGTAAATTAAACAGAATTAATCAAAGATCAGAAGGTAGGGGAACGAGATCTAAACTACTCGAGGCGTTTAGCAATAACATTTAATTAAAATATGTCTGTTTACAAAAGTGTTCCGGCTTCCCGCATCCTACTCCTGCTGTATATTTCCCACTCCTACCGAATTCCAAATACGGGCACACAAGGGAATTAGCAAAAGCGATGCTCCAATACCTCGCGTAAAATATTGTTAATTACTTTTTTTATTACTTGCCCACGCTTCTTTTTTCACACCGAAAGATCGAAGGAACACGAACTTTAATTTAAAAAAAGGTCGATTTTTTAAGTTCACCGGTCCGAGTAATTGCCGGTTCGGTTCTTATTTTCAATGCACGTTTATTCATATTTTCATAAATCGACACTTACTTTTTTCTTTTTTTACGTTCTGTCAGTTTTCAACATTCATATTTAAGCTTGACAGTAAAAATTTAAGTTATTATTTTTAGTAAAATAAAAGTATATGTACATTTATTATGTAAACAAAATATTGTTTCATTTCCTGAGAATTCTATGACAATATTTGCGAAAGATAAGTGTATATAGAAAAGTATATATTATTTTAGAAGCGATTTTAAAATGAAAAATATTTGTTTACTGTAATGGATATTGATAATTGTATTTATCTCTATTGTATTTTATTATTACAAAAATATTTCTTTTAAAATAATATCAATAATTTACTTTTTATAAAATTTAAATATTAATTTCCCTCAAAAAACATATTAAAGTATTTATGAAGTATGAGGGGTCCATATGAAGTCCAAATGGAGTTGAACCATTTTTACAGTTCTGTTAAACATCAAAACTTTAATTGCACAAATGTAAGAGATTAATTTATTCTTAGATTCTTTTAAGACAACTTATTTTTTTCAAAAAGTTATCATATTAGAAAGTATAAAAAAAGGACTGTAGGCAAAGGACAAAAGGCTTTATTTTGAATTTATCTTTAAAAGAGCGACAATGTTTACAATATTTATATGGACACATAAATAAGAAATTAAGTTAAAACTATATTTTTGAAAGATGAAATTTTAAAATAACGTCAATGATATGAAGATTTATTTAAGTCTATCCATCAACTTAAACCGTATATTCATATATTCTTATAGATAACGTCAGTATTACAATGATTTTCAAACAAAAGGTCGGTATATCTAATACATATATCCACAAAAAAGGGTTAACGGAGGGTTTACTAGCAATCGATACGTCAAAACTTCTGGCGTGAATCGACGCAGGCAACATAAACAACGTTGTACAGAACACTGTTGGCAATAAATCACTGTGCTGTGTAGTGCAGAAGCGGTGAGCAAGAGTTGTGAGTAACAACTTGGCAACTGGGTGTGTGTTGTGAGTGAACGAATGAGCGAGTTAGCGTACAAGAAATGTGTCAAATGCTACCGCGACCACCGGCCGAATTACCGCTACCGGTCAGCCTGCAAAACTTTCCATGGAACTTCCATTACTTCAAAAATACTATGTAGATTGGATTTTACATCATTCAAATCTTTTTCGATATTGATACATACATAAAATTTCAATAATTTTACTTAATTTCCATCAGAAATATTCAAATATCAATCGTGTAATTTTAAGGCTATGTTTATCGTCAACATAAAACCCTTATATTAGAATAAAATAACAATAACTTTTCAAAAATTAATCAAAATTTTACATATTGATTGTTATCTTCAATATTTAATTAGCCAATGTTACAAATAATAAAAATTCTATTTTTTTAATCCCGCTACTAAATTTAAATTTGAGAGCGAAAATCAAGATTAAGTTCTACTGACTTAAAAAATATTTATATTTCTTTAACTTATATAGTTTTTATTTCCAAAAATTTTTTTTATTGCATCTGCAAACTCTATTTACGAAATTTTCTTCCGCCTAAAAAATTCATGTAGAACCAACATTTCGCGTAATTTGAGGGACAGGTATATGGGTTCAAAATTAAGAACTCACATTAGCTGCAAGAAATGTTAAACAGAGTAATTACCAGTAACTTCAGACTAATTTAAAACAATAATTAGCTTCAATCACATACAAATATAAAGAAAGATTTTTCATATAATAATTATAATAAAAGAAAATGAAAATTTACTCTTTAAGAATTCAATATTCAAAAGTAATATCATTGAAATTTTAATGAAAGTTTCAGCAAACTGAATATTCAATTTCTATTAGAATAATTAATATAAGTGCATATATAAATGATGCAGTAGAACTATAGTTTAGTAAGCACTGTTTCAAATAGCGGAAATACTTAGCGCAGTAACGCAAATCCGCGTACTTCTCTAAATGGACATAGAAACAACTAGAGGTGTGTCCGCTGTATAGAAGTGCGCTTTGTTGTAATACCAGATTATGTAAATAACCCTGTTTATCCCTGGAACACAGGATTTAAAGTTGTGCGCCACCTGGCGACGACAGGACAAAACTGGAATTTTGGATTATTCTTGTTGTTTATTTTTACTTTTTCTTGTTTAATCACTATTTCTGTTTACTTACTTTTCGTTAGTTATTTATAAGTTTTTAACGTTAAGTATATTTAAATATTAATTTATAACGTGGAAAAGTATTAAATATTTTTGTTTTTGTTTTATTTTAACTTATTTTAGTCATGATGAAGTACAAGCTAATATTTTGCATTTTTGTTTGAAACTAATTGGAATAAAAATATAAATCTTTTAACATCTATCACTCTTAAAAAGAAAAACCACTGGAAGTTCGCAGTAGGAAAAACAAAATTTCTTATTAAAACCGAACCTAAATATTAAATTTTTTTGATGAATTTCATTTTATTATTAAAATAAATGTTTAATTTACTAGTCTCTTGTGTTATGATTTATATTATATGTACTGATAAATAATTTCAGAGCATTAAAACAAATAATACACATTTCAACACTAGTACTCAGTAAATTAAACATTTATCTTGAAAATTAAAATGAAATGATTAAATATATATATATTTCAATGAGAAAACGAAACGTTGTCTTTCCTATTGCACGCTACCAGTGGTTTTTTCTCTTAATTCGAAATCTAAAGAAAATTGTAGCAACGTTTGAGATTTATTTTATTTATAATATACAATCGTGATATTTTGTTTCAAATTTCAGTCAAGCTTATCACCAAGTATATTCTTTAATAAGGATTTAATTATAAAACTTAGATCTTATCCGGCAAAAGAATAATGTAAACATAGTCCAAAGCTTTTTTTAATCTAGATATGAATGTATTTTTTCGATGCATCAATTAGTTGGTTACGGTCCTGAACCGTACATAATTCATGTAGTAAGTCGGTTGTGGATATATACTATACTTTTATGTTATATATCGTTGATAAAATTATACGCGTATACCTCTACGCAGCTGTTTGAACAACATCGTTCAAACAGAATGGGTAAACATGGCCACTGTTTTCACAGAACAAACAAAAGCTTTAGTGCAAGTAGTTCGGTAAGAGGCAGCGTGTAGGCGCGCTAGGCACCAGCCAGTTGGCATAAGCTTCCCCCGAACACATAAGCAACCGGTGCGAAGAAGATTTATGTTGTGAAAAGCAAGTTTTGTTAAACCAAAATGAAATCACAATGCGATGGGAATTTGGATTTTGACGAAATGTAAACATGTTTGTAAATAAAATGACAAAAAAATGACGTTGTTACTTTTCAATTTTATTTTTTATCTTCAAATATATTTTCTTATACAAATATACAAGAATAATGGAATACACGCTATCACTATCTTTCATTTTATATCTAAAAACTATAAAATAATATTCATATTTTTCATCGAGCGAAGATTTATTTTTCTAGATCAATAAAAAAATAATATATGTATTAACTTAGGTATCATCAGGGCCATAACTAGGCAGGGGCAGCCTGGACACTTGCCCAGGGCCCAGATTGAAGGGAAGCTCAGAAAAGTTTTTAAAAAATGCTCATCTTAGTTATTTTCTTAATGACTTCATTGATGAAATTGCAAGAAAAATAGAATTTAAATAAATTTATGATGTTTTAATTTATTATTTTTCCATAAATATAAAATGAAATTAAAATTACGGGCAGAAACAATTGAAAGAATAATTATTTCGTGTTGATTTATTAAGATTGTAACCAAACTTAAAAAAATAATTAAAAAACAAGCTTCAGAACTATCGTATATGCATGTTAAGTTTTTGTTTTTTTTTTTTATTAAAACGAAGACGGGCAATTTAAAAATCTTGCTAGAGCCCATAAAAAGCTAGTTATGACCTTGCGTAACATATAAATGATTTAAAGAATTAATAGATATAATGAATAATAAGGGTTTTATGCAGAATACTGGTGTGATTTTTCTTCTTTCATTCTAAGCCTAAGAAGGAGTATGATCTCTCCAGCAACTTTTCTTTATTTATTCCAATTTTGAATTAGAGTCCTGCAGTTCTGGGTATTTTATTATATTGATTGTTGTACCTTATATTTAAGCTT
>CM008235.1:5096318-5110445 GCA_002278615.1 Pogonus chalceus
AAGCGAACATCAAAAGGATACAAATGCAGATATCATCTCTGATGAATTACCATGCTAAATTAGTCTTGAAATAATTAAATTTCATATCAACATAAATATCAATTTTAACTTGTAGTTAAACATTGATATTAATAACGACCTTTCATTATATCAAAATGAATATTTATAACTTTAATTTGCGACATTTTATAATAATAAATTTTATATTATTATTATTTTTTATTTTATGCTTTGTTATTTATTATATTTAAACGTATTAGGTTAAGGGTTAAGTGTTAGGCATTTGTTTAATATCCAAGCTAACTATGATTGGAATTTTAAAAACTTTTCCGTATGCTGTAAAATAGTTACTAGTATGTTAATATTTTGAAATAACCCCGCTTTATATTTTTAAATATTTTAAATTTAAATAGAAATCTTTTCTTATAAACATAATTGACTTATCTAGATTAATTTAATGTATACAATAAGAATAAACTCTGAAGCAATACCAATTAAGATTTTGATTAATCGTAGCATCAAAATAACATATAAACATAAATACTTAGATACGTAAATATTTTCCATAAATCTTAAACTTTAAATTATTGATAAATAATAGAAAATAATATTTTCATAAAAAGTAAATGAAATGAAACAAGAAAACATCAATCATGTATTTAATGTGTATCATAAAATAAAATGTAAAATATTTAAAGATTTAACTAAAAATAAAACGCTGTAAATTATAGATAAAATTTCGTCATTTTCTAATGACTACTGCGAATTTATTTTAAGCTAGTATTTTCTTAAGTATTATTATAGTGGTGAAAATAACTTTGTTTACTTTACAAATAACTAGTTATTTTAATAGATATTCGTAATGGCGTGTTGCCAAGCCAGTAAATATATAATAAATATTTATTCATTTAGGTTTCATCTCCATAATATTGAATTGTTTTTAAAGTATTTTTAACGAGCTTTATGAATAATAAATCCATCAGTTACTGCATATTTACCACTTTTATGTATGTTCATATTTATGAGATTTATTTTTCATATTTTAATAATTATTTTTCACATATTCTAATTCTTTTTTCTTTTATTTTCAGGTAAGTTCGAGATTTCGTACAACATTTGTATCCTGACTCATAAGTAATTATCCAAAATTATTGGTAAGATATTTACTTATTATTTTCTTAAAATTAATGATTTTTGATTGAAAAATTATTGATTTCTACTTGATTAGCAATATTTGGTACTAAATATTGAAAAATTCAAACCTAATATAGTTCTAATAAAATATAATCAATGGTTAATAACATTATTATAACTTAAACTTGGAATTTATATGAAATATTTATGAATAATTTCAAAACTAACGAAAAAAGTAGCAAATATGAATAATAACATCCTTAATTTTATTTAAATAAACCTCTTATTAATACGTATTAACTAAATCTATATTTGATGGGCGCTGAACCTGTTTCAAATTATTATTATCACTCTTAAGTGACATTAAACTTCGTCTTTCTATGTTGAAAGCTTGATATCTGTTAATAGATACCTCTTTTTACAAAATTAAATCTTTGTTTTACCAATGTTGTGCTTTTATATATCAAACATGTTTATTGGAATCTAAATCTGAGTATTATAATTAGTTAATTTATTTAACCTATTAGAAAATACCGAACTCTTGATAAAACTGAAATTGAAATGGTTGAAAAACCAAAAAAGCTCGTTAAAACGATAAGAAACACGCATATATTTATAAAATTGAAACCTTAAATTTGATAAAAATTAATATTTGTTTGCTGGTAATAATGGTAACTTCAATGAGTGAACTGTTTAAGATGAAATGAAGGTCTGATATAAAGTATTAATATTTATTTATTATTGTTAATAAAACAGACTGGCAAATAAAAAAAATAGTTTAAACCAACAGACCATCTTCAACGATTAAATTTTGCGGTTGAAATGTTCCAAACTTTGGAAATACTTCGACTCTTTTGGGACACCTTGTATATTAGTTTAGATAAAATATTTCCTTAATATAAATTTGGTGAGGAACGAAATATTTTTATAAATTAAAATTTCATAAAAAATGTATAATTGGATGATTTATTTACAATGAAAAAGTGAGTTTAAAATAAAAACAAAAAAAGAACAATAAATCCAAATGTATATTACAATTGTATTGTGTTTACAGTTACAATTTCGTATATAGCATTCAGCAGCGAGTGCATTAATTTAATTCGTACTCACGTAACAAAGCACAAAACTATAATAAATTTCAATTCACCGAAAACAACTTTCCATCCTTTACTTTAATCTACACGTGCATGGGTGCCTGTGATGTTGCGGTATGAAAATCTAGCACCGTAAAAATTCACTACTGGAAAATTCACTGATGGAAAACTCGTCGTTTAGTTTACTTTTTTTCTTTTTGGGATACGTATTGGTTTTTTGTCTGACCGTAGCTGCGTAAATCACAATAGTCTGTAAAATTAGAAATCGAACTAGTTTACGTAAAGAAATTTATGTGAGGTCTGGTCCTATGCGCGCCCGTAACATAAATAAGAGGCGGTCCTCTCGCGACCTCATCGTGTTATCTCTAAAGCAGAATGAATCTGTCGCTGGAGATTCAGTTCCTATTTTTCGCATCAACGATTGGCAGCCCTGATGATACTATGTCTCGTTCTTGTTTTTTTTTTTTTGTTTTGTTTTCCATTGATATTTTTATGGATTTGTTTGTGATTCTATACTATACTATATATAACTTTTTTTATGGATCTCTTTTTTTTTTATTAGTATTTACTTAATTAATTAATAATAATTTATTTCATATGAATTCCTCTCAAAAGAATAATTACAAACGAAAAAAGTATTATTTTTATTTTTAAATGCAACAATACTGATTATTTTTAGAATCATTTCTAAGATTTCTTTTTAAAATTAATTTAACATTGCATCTTGTTTTGATTTTTTTTATAGAAATCTTTGCTTTGTAAATTCTACATTGAAGCTTGAAATAATTTTATGATTCGTTATTAACGTAAAATAATCTTAAAGTTTTTTATTTACTTTGATATAAGGTTTTTACTTTTATCTCAAAATAAGTTCAGCTTTGTCGGGTTATTTTGTTATTGATTTCCTTATTTTATGCTGTTTCCTATCTATATAATGCAATAGTTCAGTCTAAATTTTAGTACACCATATAGTATCCATTTTTATTTGTGAAAATATTTATTTTATTTGAATGAGCCTTAGATACTGATAGTAAAAATCATCGGTAGTATAAAGTTTTATATCATCTCATAAAATATAGCAGCTTTGACTAGTACAACGAAATCCAGACCACAAGTCAAACATGCATGTATAAACCGGTTCGTTTGTATTCAGTAACCGGTTGTGAGTGAGTGAGTATCTGGAACCAGGCAAGTCTATTGTTGAAAGAGGTGGAAGGTGGGAGATTACGTGGAATAAAAGGGAATGCACATTACACGCTTCAACTATTTGATTAGACGGACCTCACATGCCGCCATTACAGAGCTTCAGGCGTGGAAAACGACGGCATCACATGTCGAACATTATATAGCAATGGCGTCCACTTTTCCAACACAACACACACAACATAGAATGCTTGATTTTTTGCTTTCTACTATGATTGCGCATGCGTCATCACGCGGCAAATCTGAAACTTAATGGTGCGTATCTGGATCATACAGGCATATTCGATGAAAGATTACTCTTGCTTTAGTTTTACGATACAAATTTTCTCATCTGTAACATTTTTATGAATTTAAATAGTTCCAATGCATATTTGCAAAAGATATTCAAAGATTGAAGGGAAACTCCATCCTAAAAGTTACAAAAATTTCTTTTTTTTGCATATATCTATTCCTTATCCTATCTAAAATGACCTTCTAAAAGGGTTTATTGATATTCGAAGTCATTGCAAAGATACAAGAAGAATTATGGAGGCCGTATAGTTTAAGGAAATTTAAACGATTTTGTTCTACCTTCGTTAAGGACTGATGGAAACTAGCACCCATGGAGGTGTCTGAAGTTGAAGGCTACCACGGCTTCAAATATTAATATTTTACTTTAAGAATTTATTTAATAATAATTAAAATACTTGCAACAATATAGTAAAAAACCCCAAATGATTCGATTGTTATTTATCACTTAAAAACATTCCTGAATATCTCTGTTTTTTTTAACTGTCAGGGTGGGGTGCCCCCTTAATAAAATATATATTTATATTGCTAAAAATAGTTAAAAATTCTAATATAAATACACATCATTAATTGCAGGTACTTTGAAAGATTTAAAAACTGTTCTAATGATTACATAAGCTGTTTTTATTTCGCGTGTCTACCGCTCATATGGGCAGCAATGAAATCAGTAACAGTTTAAGCTTTTATATGTTAATTTTTTATAGTTCCGTTGAACATTAATGTCAGGGATAATTACACGTTTAGGTGAACGTAAACTTCGATTTGAAAATACGTTGTTCTGATGTTTACCAAACACGTAATATGCGTTGGAAAATGGAGGAAATACATTAAAATAGAATATCCTTGAACTTTTTTGTTTCATAGTAACGTGCGTTTACCTTTTAGACACTAATATTTTTTGCTTGTTTGTTTTATTTTCGTGGCCAACTACAAATAAATCTCTGTAACATGAAACAAAAATTAAATATAAAAAAACAAATACATTTAGTAATATTACAATACCTCGACATAAAAATTGGTAAAAGGAACAAGAAATGATTTATTAAAATCGAAGAGATAAATACGCCAAGACGCATTCCATTTCATAAATTCAATTTATTACGCGAGATGGGTCCACGAATAAATCACAGAATGACAGAATGAGAAATGGCCATCGTAAGATGTTATATTCAACATTTCTTTTCGTTTAATACAACGGCCGATGTCACAGAATTTTATATATTGAAAGATAGCTTATCTTGCTGGAATATTTTTGTTACTAGTATTTTTCATCGCCAAATTTAATAAGTAGTACTAGTTAAAAAGTTGAAAATAACTCTTTATAATAATTAAATTAGTTTTTTACAATATTTTTTCCAATTACAACGCAATTTTTTATGCAAATGGAAATGTTATATTTAAAAGTTAATAAATAAATGTATATGTAGATCATACCTTTGTAGCGTAAGTTTTATTCAAGAAAACGTTCAAAAAGAATAAATAATTGCAATTTAAAAGCAACATATAAAGTAACTTGATATTTAAAATTACAAAGTTATTTATTGAGAGCTTATTTAAAGTTTAAAATCCATTTTTATTTTAAAAGTATCTCGATGTAATATGAAGTTGATTCAAATCAATTTAATATTTATTATATTGACTGAATGACAAGAGATAAAATATCATTTCTGTATGACAAACATTATGAATACAATATTGCTGAACCTAAATAAAGATTGATACCGAACTTTTATTTGATAGCAAACATCTCGGTAACTTGATCTTATGCCAAGAAAAACACCCCGCCTTGCAGGATAAAGATCGATATTCGTACGTAGTAAGTTGATAGTAGGAAGCGCCAAGATGCTAATCATCGGTCACGAAAGGATCGTAACTAACAGAACGTAGTTGTAGTAGAACTAGAGCGTTAAGCAGCTGGCGTAAACATGCAATACAATGTTGTTTCAACTCTCTACGGGCTAAGACCCCACGGCGTACGAGATACGTTTGCAAGGGGTGTGCAAATCGAGTTACGAGGGATGCAAGTAAAAATATTAGCACTTTTTTTTGCAAAATGTTTGAGTACCTTTCGTTTTGCGTATTTGTGGTTTGCTCATGTATAAATATTGGATGTTGGTTTTATTTATGCTTGTGGTTAAATTAATCTTATTTTAAGTATTATACAGTTTTTGTTATTGCTTAATATAGAAACTATTATTATTATTATATTATACTTGAAATTATCTTAAATCTATAACATATATCCATTACCAAATTTAAGTTATTATTTAACTTAAAAGCCGGAGTGCATTCGTTTGAAACGACAATGGTCCCATTAAGGACCTTTAAAGACCTATTAGATATTTTAGGGAAGTAAAAAACCAATTAATAAAAAAATATATTTATTTTTGACATCTAGACACATTATCTTTGAATTAGGAAACTATTTGCTTACAAAAATTATACGTAATTCTAAAATAAAATTAAAATGATAAAGTCTAAGTTTGGCAAGATCAAGGAATAAGAAATACAGCAGTTTTATCATTTGTTTATCTCTTTATTTTATATTTAGTTATACATAGATATATTATTGTTAAATATAACAATTTCCCGACACAAATCTTACTTATATGTAAAATAAAATCAAAATTTTTAGTGAGATCAAGACATTAGTTTTCTTTGACGACAAAAGTTATCTTTAAGCATTAGGACCCACTGGTAAGGTTGCAATATAGTTACTTGTGTGCAAAATGATCTAATGACGGGATATTAGAGATGAAAATGGGATGAGAATGAACGATTTTATGTGTAAAATATCTCTTTTGAAATTTAAATTTGTAAGAAAGAGAAAAATAATTATTTATGTACTTAAAATATAAAGTATTAACATCAATTGTTTATTATTATTATTATTATTATTATTATTATTATTATTTTAACCAGAGAAAACATTTCTGGGTGTTAATAATTTCTAGTCTATATTCAAACTCTTAAATCAAGTTACAGAAACAGCTATTGAAACTAGAACAACAAGTTTCAACATGAAATTTAAAAAGTAAAACATTAAAATCGCATTCTTTTAATTTGACATTCCCAAAATTTTATAAAAATAGATCCTAGTTAGTTGTTTATAGAAGAGAATATAAAACGATTGAAATTAAGATACACAGATGGCATGTCGAAGCATAATGAAATTTGAAATAGTTCTCCTGAAATTTAATTTGAATTATATTGTGCAACCCTTGTGGAAAATGGTGACGAGAACGTGGAGACGAAACTGTATGCAATAGCATAGTAGGCTTTGACGGTATACGGTAATATCGTGAGCGGAAGCCATGATAATAACGAACGATTAAATTAACTGGTCGAGGGTAGTTTTCATGACGGTGCTGAGATTGTGTTTTACGATTTAATTGAGATAAGAAATATACAAAACGAGTGAGGCATTCTAAAAGCGAACAATATATATTCTTCTCGTATACCCTCCTCCTGCTTGTAATATTGTTTACCCTTTTATAATTTTATATTTTACATGATTTAGTAACAAATTATATTCTTTAAATAAATTATTATAACCTCAATAATTAAAGAGAACCTACACAACGAATTGCATTTTTTTTTACTACGTCCATGGCCAACATAGAAAACGTCGTCATATGTTTTTTATGTGTCCGTTGCGAATGTAACCTAGTTTTTTCGATAATTTATGTGCTTACAGCCTGTCCTATCTACTCGAGATTTCCAAATTTTCTGAGTTTATTGCACCCTATTCGCTGCATTTCTTATACATTTATAAAGTTTATTTTGAAATTTTAATATCTAATAAATAAATTCTTAATATTTTATTGATATTGTATTTAGATTTACGTATGACGTTCAAGTTTTAACAAGTAGATAAACTAAATTATTTAGATTGTATTAATGCTTCTAATTTTAAATTCTTGCTTTTTAAATATTCTAATAATTATACGCAGTTATCTCAATTCTAGTAGAATTTTTCCCAGTAATATAATTTAAAAGTTTACGCAAGTGCAGTAGATCTCACGACCACAAACCACAAACCATGGAATTTCTGCATTCGCGTATTTCTTTCCAAGTTGTGTGTCTTCATTGTTGATCTACCTCGAGCTTTTCTCGTGTCTCATTTGGTTTTAAAATGATGTTGCAGTTGTAGTGAAGCTTTTTGTATGCTAAAAGGTCTTATAATAACACCATCTTGAGTCGTTGAATAAAACCCTTATCCCGTTATCATATTCTTGTCTTCTGTGAAATGCATTATTTTCCTCAAATATTATTATGTGACTTTATGCAAACAATCATATATAGAATGTTATGTTAATTATGGTAACACAATACTATGTTAAATACAATATTTGAATTGCAAAATTATGTATGTTGATTTTCATTTGTTCTAAACTTCAAAAAGTATTTTGAAATCAAGTCACCATAAAAACAAATGCATTATATTTTGTTTTTTGAACGTAATATAACTTAAACTAATATAAATAGATAAAAGTATTAATTGATTTACTGAATTAATCATCGTTCCTTTGTAGCTCATGTCATCATTTCTTCAGAGGCGTATTGAAACTGACAAGATACGACTAGCAAGACATTTGAAGTGAGCATTCAAATACTGAGTGCACCTAATGCCAGATAGTTTTGGCCAAAACTGGAATTGAAATTCAGTACCTCTAGGTTAGTAGCTTATTTTTAAAAAGTTTATAAAGCACGCAAAAAAAAATACACGAAATATTAATTCAATATAAGTAGAAATTCTGATAAGAAAAGGCGATTAACCCAAAGTATATAAAAGAAAAACAAAACGTTGTTATTTCTAAGTGAATTTTAATAACGATTTATAACGTGTTTAAAACGTAAACTAAATATTTGCCAGCATGAAACTGCAGTACTTGTTCCGTCCTAGTTTGGTTCTGGTAATCCGACTTTCACAAAAGGATTTAACATTTTACAAAAGAAAAACTGTGGCAGCCGCTATGTGCCGACGAGGAGGACAAGAGAACGAACAGCATTATATAGTTACTACAACATGGTTTTCACAGCAAATTGATGCCAAGTTACGAAATTATATTTATGTAAGCTGCTACAAAATTTATCGACAACTTAAGTGAGTTCCAAAAGCTAAGAGATATGCTAATTTGTTACAATGAATGATGAATGTAAACACTCTGTATATTTATAATCTTGACTTGAATGAAGATATCTATAAGCAAATGAATTATATTTATATATACATTTTCCTTTCTTACATTCTTGCCAACTAAACAAATTTCACTTATGACTAAGTGTAAGGATAAATATTTTACTTTTGAACTACTATTATTTGTAGTAAACTAAATTGTTCCGGTTGTAATCATGTATTATCCTGAAATTTATTTAATGGTATATAGTTAAAATGAATTCCATAGCATAAATGGTAGTTTTTCGCAAAAACAAATATTAAAGCATTAATGTTTTACTAAAACATAAACTATAAATCAAATTTGAAAGAGCATTTAGTAAAATTGCTCCTAATAACACAAATAGCCCTTTAATCAAAAGTTTCCTTTGGGAACACTTGGTGGTAATTCGCGCATTAGTAAAACCATTACATATAAATAACTTTACGAAGTATATTCTCAGTAACTATTCAACTACTTAACTCAACATAGTTTAAAATATCATCTGTTCTTCTCCACACTTAAGATCATTAAGTACAAAGACACGTTAACCATTTTCACATGGTAAGTGCGGTGTATGATAACATCTCAACTACTGTTGCACTTCAAAATAAGCTTCACATTCTGTTAAAGCTTGTATTTAAGTACTTGAAACAGTTTTGTTTAGACGGTGACAGTATTGTGTAAGTTATTATAAATTTTGTTGAAAATATAAAAGACATTTCTGGGAACAATTGGCTACAGATGTAAGCGTAAGACTGCGAATGGGTCAAATTGCTTGCTTCTTAATAATTTGACTGATTTTTGATTGTTGGTGCAGCTTTTAAAACTAATTGAAAACAGAAGTTTGTAATTTTGTACAAGGTTACTTCATTTACGGAATTGCGTTATTAAATTTTATTGGTTACATTCAAGTTTGCAGGCGCGTCACGTTTGTTCCGGATTTTAAAGTTTTTAAAATGGAATTATTGATAATTCCTGTTGTGCATTGTATTTTTCTCATTTTAAAACTTTTGATCTTTCTTATTGAGAAATATTATCATCTTAATTGGTTTATTTATAAAGTAAACACCAATAAATTTTATATAAAATTTTCTGAACTTGTTTTAAAGTTAGTCTTTCAAATCGAAAAAGATCTGTAGTGATCAGATTTAAATTATTCTTTCCAGACTATTTATTCAATCTTTGATAGATTTCTAAGATTATTGTGTTTTTATTTAGTCTTTTAACATTATTTAATAGCTTTTAATTGGTCTTTAGCTAAATTTAGCTAGTATTTCATTGATTTTTTGAACTGATATTTAAGGATTAGTCTTTTATAATATATACGTTCAAAGATTATTATTAATGGGAATGTAAAGAAATGATTTTTTTTAAACACTGTTATGTAAAACTCATTATATTTATAATTTGGTTTGAAAACACGGATACAATAATGAATATTTAATTGCAGTAGGAAGCCATAGATAAGAGCCCTTTCTTTGTTAATGTGATAAGAGCATAAAATTTTTGTTACGCTCCTTATCCGTTGAGTTGTCAAGTTCTTGCCACACATTCTTTGATGTCGACTTGTAAGTGTTTACATGCTCCAGATAATTATTATACGAGAGCATCGTTTTCTTCCCAGAAAATCTTTGACTATTTGAGTATGTACATACACAAACATACATGCACATAGAGCACGGATACATGTTTAAAACGTAGTAGAATGAGGCGTAAGCTAAGCATTCATCACCTATTCTATTCGCAGTTTCGTTAGCGTGATTCTACGTTTTCAATGGCGGACGCATGCGCCAACACGAATATACAATGCTAGTCTTATTTTGTAATTTATCTCGTGGGAAGTCGTAAAAGCTCGTCACTGTTCGCGCATTGTTTAGTTCGCTGTGCTAAATTCCGGAATGGCAATAGACAAAGGGCCAGATGCGAAACACTAGTTGTTCATATATGTCAGCGTTTCTCAACATTTAATGACGACCATTATTACCAATTTGCATTATTTGAATTTCAGGAAGGATTCCTTCTCTTAGTTTTGAGAAATTGTTCGAGTGTTTTCAACGTCATTTAATTTATTATTAATTTAATATATTTTACAACACAAGAAGTTTTTACACAGAATCTAAATTAGTTTGAATAACGATAGATTTATGTAAAATAATTTTTTATTTGAAGACAATAGAAGATTCAATTAAACAGATAACATTAGATTATAAAATACACAGCAATACGGTAGGAGTAGAGAACAATATCTTGTTGGTTGTACAATAGTTTACCTTCCGCACAAGTATAGAACAGTTGGAGTCACGTTTAAACTCGCTTTACTCACTTTAGTAAAACAACCCGTTAGCCGAATAGTGTAGCACGTCCGTGAGTGTACACGAAATGGTGCGAGATATTGTGCTTAAACGGACATCGTTATCTGTCGACTAGCCGCTAGCTGACGGTCGAACACACACAAAGGCAAAAGATGAACATGAACAAGAAGTGGGGTTGTGGGATGGTGGATAACCCACGAGCCCTGCACTAATATAGATCGTCGATAAACCAAATTGGGGTTATAACAACCAACTTCAATTACAATGAGAGCGAACGGAACTTGCACAGACAACGCCGCCACTACGTTCATCTGTATTCCAAGCAATATATGGCTGCGTCCGGGATCCGTAATCTCTCGTCAGAGTTAACGCTTGTTTGTTGTTGCTAACGACTCAGCCGCTCGTTTGTTTCCATACTAGGCCTACTGGTTTTTATTGTGCGGTTATTTTGCTATCCACATGGTTTTATTACTACGTCGTTATTATCGAAATGAATTTTGAAATTTAAGGTTATCTCTGCTTTACCAACTTTTATAACCCCTTCCGTTTTATGGCCCAATGCTACTAATATGAATTTTGAAATGTTGCTTTTGCCTATGGAAGAACGAATCTTTTTTTATTTTGTTGTCAGATTATAGCTTTATGCTACATTAGAAATTCTAATGTTCTCAACTTGCTTATTTTCATATACATTGTTATGTTTGTTTTTCTTTTATTACTTTTTTTATTTTTTTATTTAATCTTACCAAAACAGAGACCATTTTAAAACCATAATATTACATGTAAAGGAACTTAAGTTTACCAATATTTGGGGTAAAAGCATACCTTAAATTGATCTAATAATCTAATCACCTTATTTGGAAAACTGGTAAAAGCATAAGTAAACATGTTACTACGTAAAGAGTTTAGATTTAAATCGCTTAAAATCATGTTTCCTGGTGCTGTTATAATATATTTTAAAAGAAATTACATTTTTGGTATATTCAGAAGTAAAACGCAATTTATTTTTAATGTATGTTTCTCACTAATGAGTAAATAGTAACCAATTCAGAAGTATAGCTACTCCTGCTGTACAATAACTACCCGGTGAAAAGTAGTACCCTACCGTAGCGGAAGTTTAGCAGTAGAACGCATTATTTCCGGTCCATAAACTGTAAACGAGCCTCGGATTAAGAATTTCAGTGCGGCTAGGATTGTTCTCAATCTACGCATAACTGTGATTATCTTTTTACGTTCATTCCCTTGGACAAATTAATACGATAAAACCGGTTTTAAATACACATTTGTCTCGTTTACTTGGCGATTAACGCGCCCGCTTCTTGTTCATAGCTGAAAACCGAATACATACTCATATCAGTGGTTAAATTTCATTTGGATTTTCATTTAGCCAACATGAGCGCTTCAAATAGTTTGTGTTTGTTTTGGAATGTAGAGATGCATGCCACTGACTGGATATTATATTTATTTCAATGGATTTTATGCTTTACTTCGTCATATACATACATTTTGTTTCATGTGCGATATATTAAGCTTATAATGAATTTAATAGTTCTTGGTCTCTTTTAGTACTTTTAAGTTATGACAATGTAGTACTTATATTTCAAAAATAATTTTTATCATACAATCTTATTTATATTAATTTTTTAAAATAATAAAAATTATGGTCCTTAGTCTTAACAAAACTAAATAAATACATTCAATGGCTGTCACTAAAAATTGGACAAACCTATTTTAGAAATTGTATTATAATAACCTAAATCGTTATTGAAACAATAATATCAGCTTTAGGGGTGAAAAAGTTATATTTTGTTGAGAATTCAGTAAATAAAATGAAGTATAGAGCAATCTAAAAAAATAATAATTAAAATAAAACATGTTAGATCGTTTTATATTTGACCAAGATAACGGTCCAAAATACACATCCATAGTTATAAAACAAAAGTTTTTCTATTTTTTCCGAAAAGTGCTAGAAACATCTAGATAGTACCTAAATTTAAATGATTATGGGAGGTGCTGGGAAGAAAAAGGGCAATTAGATAGAGTTATAATGAATAAGCCCTGAAAAGTGATTTACAGGAATAATGGGGAAAAATTAAGCTGCCTTTTAGTAAAAAAACTTATGGAATCAATACCAAGGAGCCTTGGATCCGTGCGGAAAAGAAAATTATTTTATTCCTGTTGAGATTATCTTTCTGTACCAGCGAGTATGAGATGATATTCTGAAGCTATTGAGCATTCGAGGTATATACATATGTATACTAAAATAGTATAATAGTTTTCCTGCACATTATTTTTGTTGATAAAGGCAAAATGTGTTATAAGACCATAGCTGCGTTTAGTTGGAAATAAGTTATCTGAAATTTTTGGTTTGAAAATTAATATTTTGAATTAGAGGAGTTGATGAATGAATAGTCTTATTGACCGTCAAGTGTAAAATGTGGGTATTGCGATCATGGCCATGACCACAGTTGGCTGTACATCAACAGTTCGTTCGCGCAAAGTGGCGTGGCCGCGCTTCGTTCAGTCGGTGTTCTGTGCTCGATGGCCGCCCGCTGTTGCTGCGAGCTGCGGCGACACACAATTTATCGCGATGGTTTTGACAGCCAGCTGTCAAGTACTAGGCCCATTATAATGAAGTTGATTGTGTATTTAGGGGGAGTTGAGTGGCAGCGAAACGGCGCACCAGTGGTGCTTCACTTCGGCTTTTGTTACATTCTGATGCTCATTTACGACTATGATGTTGGGTTAGTGGTTTTCAGTTTCGAATATTGCCATCACTCAAAGAACTGTTCACGATGTAATGAGTGCTTTCAATAGGTCAAGTGGATATGCGGATCATATCTGTTTCTGTTATTGACTTTCAAGCACACAACTTAAAAATCAATGTTCATGATTTACGTCACACTGTTAATATTTCGGCTATTCATATTTCAA
>CM008235.1:5130852-5144720 GCA_002278615.1 Pogonus chalceus
ACTATAACAAAAAATAATAAATTTTACCTAGCAGGACATTTTGTTAGGTTATGTAATGTACCGACTGAGCAATCATATGCCAGATTGACTTGTGAAGGTAATAAGCGTGTAGGTAACGTTAGCGAGCGTTTTTTTCTACATTGTTGCTCTAGAGTGGCAAAGTAGCATTTTGCATTGACAAAAGATAGCGCAAAATACCTACTTTGTATAGCGACTGTAGATAAAAATATAAATGATTTTATAAAAAATTTGTAGTTTATTCGAACCCACGCAAATACTTAAAGGTTGATTTAAATTGAGTTGGAAGTACACTCTTTGTATTGAAAAAACTATA
Organism: Pogonus chalceus; assembly: GCA_002278615.1. Classification (NCBI taxonomy): domain Eukaryota; kingdom Metazoa; phylum Arthropoda; class Insecta; order Coleoptera; family Carabidae; genus Pogonus; species Pogonus chalceus. The sequence goes on from CM008235.1 coordinate 5,131,187, forward strand.
CATTTATACAAATAATATATTTTTATTATAATAATAGAAATATAATTGTATTTATTTAGTTAAATAAATAAATAAATTTCAAACAAAATTACAATATAATATAATGTAGAGTGAATACAATAATTAATTTTATAAAAATACAAAATATATATCTAGGTAAGTTACTAAAGTGTACAATAGTTATGCGCCATTTTGAGGTAGCAACCAAAATTTCCAATTACTGCATAAACAATATATTATCATTTATCTTTGTTATCTTGAGAAGAGAAGATAATTTAATTAATATGAATACATGTACGTTACCATATTGTGTGAGAGTTAGTTAAGGTGGATAAATCACTAGGCATACATCAAGTATAGAGCTAAGAACAGAAGGAAATACTATGTGGTATTCGAGCATTATTCGTCAACAAGGCAAACTGTTTCATCTTGTTGCAGTACTTAGTTTTAAGACGTCACACATGCTGTATAGAGTTGTTGCCGTGAAAATTTACAATGTGTTACCGAGTTACAATCGCTCCCTGTGTACTTGTAAAGTATCACTTCAATGTTGTTTTCTCTTTAGAGATCGTAAATTCAATACTAAATGAAATACAATGATGCCAATTTTATTTAAGGGGAAATATTTATTTTTTTAAATAATTTTGTTAATAAAATGAAGCAATTAAGAACATGTTCAATTAATAAATAAATTAAATGTAAAGCTTTAAGGAAAAATGTTCTTTGAAGATGTGTCTTTTTATTGGATTAAAATATATTTACTTTTTTGTATGATGTCAAAGCAAGGCAAAGCAGTGGTGTAGTTGTTCTTCTTTAGATTAAGAAGAAGTCTAGTGCAGTTTTAATATGCCTTTGGTATGAGGCAGCAGTTTCACAGGCTACTATCTCAGTCTATCTCTCGTTCCAAGTCGCAACTAATCGATGGTACACTCATTGAACCGGAAAGAGATGCAGGACATCGAAAGTCACAAAAGGGCTTTTACAGCGTACAAAAGCACGGCCAGCTTTGGAACTTGTGCATTAGGCCAACATTAATACTACATCTTGGCTTGAGTCTTGTGCCGCGGCATAGTCATAATTTTTTTGCGCGCGGATCAATTTTAAGAAATGTCCTGGCGACTTGGCGGGTAAGTAGCAGAAAGTTTAAAGTTTTAAAAGGATTATTTGAAGTGAAAATGATTTGTCGAGTGTAAATCTCTACGGTCTTGCTTTAACTTTTCTCGTATTTCTTTTTCTTGTTGTTACGCTACTGCTTCTGTTCGTAGAGCCTAGATAAAAGCTTTCCTGCAATCTTTATAACTTGTTATGAATCGAAAAGTTATCGTACGTTGCATGCAAATGCAACTTTGAAATATTGTTTACGTTTTTACTAAAATTTCTACTGTCTACATTCAACGATGCATTTAAAACTTCAGACTCCATCTTCTTTATTCTATGTTTCTTCTTTTNGTAACGTTAGCGAGCGTTTTTTTCTACATTGTTGCTCTAGAGTGGCAAAGTAGCATTTTGCATTGACAAAAGATAGCGCAAAATACCTACTTTGTATAGCGACTGTAGATAAAAATATAAATGATTTTATAAAAAATTTGTAGTTTATTCGAACCCACGCAAATACTTAAAGGTTGATTTAAATTGAGTTGGAAGTACACTCTTTGTATTGAAAAAACTATACATTTATACAAATAATATATTTTTATTATAATAATAGAAATATAATTGTATTTATTTAGTTAAATAAATAAATAAATTTCAAACAAAATTACAATATAATATAATGTAGAGTGAATACAATAATTAATTTTATAAAAATACAAAATATATATCTAGGTAAGTTACTAAAGTGTACAATAGTTATGCGCCATTTTGAGGTAGCAACCAAAATTTCCAATTACTGCATAAACAATATATTATCATTTATCTTTGTTATCTTGAGAAGAGAAGATAATTTAATTAATATGAATACATGTACGTTACCATATTGTGTGAGAGTTAGTTAAGGTGGATAAATCACTAGGCATACATCAACTATAGAGCTAAGAACAGAAGGAAATACTATGTGGTATTCGAGCATTATTCGTCAACAAGGCAAACTGTTTCATCTTGTTGCAGTACTTAGTTTTAAGACGTCACACATGCTGTATAGAGTTGTTGCCGTGAAAATTTACAATGTGTTACCGAGTTACAATCGCTCCCTGTGTACTTGTAAAGTATCACTTCAATGTTGTTTTCTCTTTAGAGATCGTAAATTCAATACTAAATGAAATACAATGATGCCAATTTTATTTAAGGGGAAATATTTATTTTTTTAAATAATTTTGTTAATAAAATGAAGCAATTAAGAACATGTTCAATTAATAAATAAATTAAATGTAAAGCTTTAAGGAAAAATGTTCTTTGAAGATGTGTCTTTTTATTGGATTAAAATATATTTACTTTTTTGTATGATGTCAAAGCAAGGCAAAGCAGTGGTGTAGTTGTTCTTCTTTAGATTAAGAAGAAGTCTAGTGCAGTTTTAATATGCCTTTGGTATGAGGCAGCAGTTTCACAGGCTACTATCTCAGTCTATCTCTCGTTCCAAGTCGCAACTAATCGATGGTACACTCATTGAACCGGAAAGAGATGCAGGACATCGAAAGTCACAAAAGGGCTTTTACAGCGTACAAAAGCACGGCCAGCTTTGGAACTTGTGCATTAGGCCAACATTAATACTACATCTTGGCTTGAGTCTTGTGCCGCGGCATAGTCATAATTTTTTGCGCGCGGATCAATTTTAAGAAATGTCCTGGCGACTTGGCGGGTAAATAGCAGAAAGTTTAAAGTTTTAAAAGGATTATTTGAAGTGAAAATGATTTGTCGAGTGTAAATCTCTACGGTCTTGCTTTAACTTTTCTCGTATTTCTTTTTCTTGTTGTTACGCTACTGCTTCTGTTCGTAGGGCCTAGATAAAAGCTTTCCTGCAATCTTTATAACTTGTTATGAATCGAAAAGTTATCGTACGTTGCATGCAAATGCAACTTTGAAATATTGTTTACGTTTTTACTAAAATTTCTACTGTCTACATTCAACGATGCATTTAAAACTTCAGACTCCATCTTCTTTATTCTATGTTTCTTCTTTTTACACTTTAAACAACATATTTATAATTAATATCTTTAGAAATATTCCATTAACTATCAAAATGACTCGTTTACTAGTTATAAAATTGATATCTTCTTATAGAGAGCGTAAATGAGAAGCAACATTAATTTTTTTTTAATGTTGGAATAAAAAATAAGGTTATAATTATAAACACTACCACAATCTTTTTAATAGCTGAAAATAATAAAAAAAGAAGAAATAAAAAACAAAAATTCTTTTGCAGCATGCTATAAATGTATGGTTAGAAAAAACAGTAATTATATCCTTTGACAGAAAGCCGTGAATATTGTAAACATTTTGTAGCGTGCTTATTTATCATATTACGCTTTAATTAATCACTTAAAGAAGAGAAGAGAACGCCATGGCAGTGCTCACGTCATCAGTACAAAAGTTTTAATGAGAAACTAAAAATGAAAAAAGAAAGAAACACGATTTTTTCTTCGTACACAAATTCTTTCATGGCCAGTGGACATGAAAAGGGTCTAGTCTCTAAAAGCCTTTGAACCGCTCTGGTAAATTTTAAACGCGCTGGAAATTATCGACATTGTGAGTATGACACGGACATTTTCAAAAGGATTGGTTTCTTTTGAAAGTATCCAAGAAAGAAATAATTGTGTCCTTCCAATATAACACATCGGTCGAAAGGACTCCGGTTCGTGACATGACAACGAAATGTGTTTTACGCATCGCTGGACAATTATTTATTATTGATTCCGATTTTTTTTTTTTTTTTCATTTTACCACAAGAAACAAAATCCAAAAAAACTTTTCAATACATGAAATTTCAATAACATGCATAATAAAATGTAAATTAATTCAAAATGCAATACTTATTGCTTCGAAATAGTTAGAATTAAATGAAGAAACTAAATAATACAGTGAAATAAAAAAAAATGAATAATTAACGTATAAAAAGATATAAAGAAAATAATCTTACAGAAGAAATTAGAAGAGACAATTAGACCAATCTAATAACAAGAAAAAAAGATATTCCTCTAGATGTATTATACGCGCCTCGTATATAGGCACTGTGAAATTGCAGCACCCTGTATTTTACATTTAATATAATAAGTTTTCTTTTTAATTTTATCTTTAATCTTGTATACTTTATGACCTTTGAAAGAGTTAAATATTGTTGATTCAGCACCCTTATTAATTTTATTTTGTTTTTCATAAAGTAAATAATTGGTTTAGATTTTCTATTTGAATATATTGAAAGAATTTAATTATTTATTTTAAAATTGATGTATAGTTTTGATTATTAAAAGGTAAAATTTACAAGTTAATGATATTTTAATTAACAGGATAAATTAATTGCAATATTTCAATAGGATAACCTTAAATAATAAAATATTTTATAATATAATTAATTTATGCTTTATTAGTAAATTGCAAAATGAATATTCTGATGAAAATATATGAATAGTGAACGTAATATACATATAAAGTTTATTCATAACATTTATGTAAATAGATAATATGTTCTAATTTAACAAATGAACAAATATGTAGAGAAATCTGTTGTATTGTATTGTATTGTATTGTTGAATGTATAAAATCAATGGAAATTTCCAAACAAAGCATCTGAAATAAACTAAACACGATCATTGGCCTAACAACGGACAAATAATAAACGATGCTACAAGTTAAATATGAAAACTTGACGCGAATGTAACAAGCAAACATCTAGACGCAAATATTACAGAGGTTGAAAACAAACTCGTTTACACAAACTTTAAGTTTACCAACTAATTCGTATATTTGCTGTTTGTGAATGCACTACGCTATATAGCTATGACATAAATGGATAATGATTAATTGTTAAGCCATTCATATTGATTTCAATTGACCTGCTTTTAGAACGGATATTTTTATGGAAAACAATTTTTTTCTCTTTGTCAGCGGAAATAGATGTGACCACTATGCGATATTATACAACCTGTGTTTGGATTCGACTCAAATGATTTATGTATCGTTGGATTGTAATGGATTTTGGTTTCTTTTATGTTTTTCTGTGATTATCGATTTTTTAAGTGTTTTGCGGTCAGTGTATATATGTATATGGATATGTATATGGATATGTACATATATTAATTTGTTTTTCTGTTCTTTTTATCCTTCATATATTACATCGGATACATTTATATGTTATCATATTGGATTTTATTTCATGTTTTTATGTAATTATTTATTTCTGATTGTAAATCTGTAAATATTTTCATATTTTAAATACAACTGAGCTATATTAATATGTATTTACATTGTATTTTAAGACACAATTGTATATTAATTCAAATAATTTTTTTATTTAAATATTATTTGTTTTGTTTATTATATATTTTTCAAAATCGAAATTTGAAATAATTTATATATGAATGTATTATTTAAATGCAATTTTTAAATGATTTGTAAATAATATTTGCTACTTTTCATCGGATATTCATATATTTCTGTAGTCATTTGGACACACCTATTAAAAATATTATATTTATACTATAAGTACATGCCTATTCAAAAAAAGAACCAATGAAAACAAATTATTACAATGTAGGCGTTTCCAAATTACTACAGGACTATATAAGTAAGCAATCAGCACGTACGTCTATTACAATTTTGAGACAAAAATACCGCCCGGAATGTATTTCATATTATATTGAAATAAACGTATTTTTATTGGATAGTTTGCAGTTTTGTAGGAAAGCCTAAATACATAATTTAAGGTGCTGCTCATCATTATAAGCTGAAAAATCTGCAAGATTTTTTTTGTTACCAATTTTTTATTAATACTTATTATACTATATATTTTTGATCGATAATTTAAGGGCTAGCTTGTATTAATTTTTGGTTAATTTAATCAGCCGAAATATGTACTTCACCCTGTAAGTATTTTTCTTATAACTTGATAAATATTGCAGATATAAAAAAAATAATTAAAAACTTTAACAAACATCATCCACATAAAGTAGTTTTTAACTAATCATAGATATTTTTACCTGTCAAATTTTAAATTTCAAATTTAAAACTGGTACCTGAAACTGAAAGAAATACTCATCTAACATTATCGGATATATGGTAACAAAAAATGGAATACTTTTGTAAAAATAATAAGTTAAATTAGCAAAATTTGAAAAAATAAATTTAATTTCGGTAGTAACAAAAATTATCTGTAGAAAATAACTATAAATACTTTTACCTGTAAATATTAAAATTTAGAATTATGAATTTTAAAACTTGCGCCCGAAACTGAAAGAGTTTTAAATACTATAGGATATATGGTATTATATTTGAAAAAATAAATTTAATTTCGTTATTGATAAAAATTTCTGTTTCTCCGCTAAATTGTAATCTCAAAAGAAAATTTCCATTTTGTTGTAATGTAACAAAATACGAGATAAGACAGAATTTCGAAAACATTTAATAAAATCCTTTCATACCCCTAAAACTCATGCATAAGACATTATTAGATAACAGAAAGTCACAATTGGAGAAAATTAATTTACAAATTACCAACACAGCGCGTTCTTGTGCACATCTAAGTTCGTATCACGTATCCCAAGCGTAAACTTGCACGTTGTCTTCATACCATCGGCATCAGCATCGAAAACGCCATCTTATAACACCACCTTGGCACATACGCTAAGTCCCAACGGTGCGTTAAGTTGTTCTCCTTCTAATATGTTTCCTCATACTACATTTTCATAAGCTTTTACTCCTCACATTCAACTCCCCCTTAAACAGCCGTTGCTGATTGCCAAGCATATGAATTCGACGCATGGAAATTATATTCCAATGTTGCTGGAGTCGGATTATATAAATGTTTTTGTTATAACTGCGCTTCAATATAATTCATTATTGAATTATTTACTTTATGAATCTGATTATTAAATTATTAAACATAAATTAGGACTAAATTTAATAACTCTGCCTTGCTTGGTATGTTATTAATGTAAATATTTTCTGCACAGAATAATTTCGGATTTAAGATATATTAAAACATGTAAAATTGTTTTTTTAAATAAAATTAATGGTAATTTATTGCAGTATAATTGATAATATAGTAGGTGTGAGGCATATGTGCCAACTGCAAAGTTAAATTAGTAATTTTAGTAATTGACGTACGATTATTATAGTTTCCTTCAGTTGATTAATGGTTGCAAGATATTTGGCTTTAACTATTATAAGCAGACCTTGTTAAATGGTATAAATTCATTTGTAGACAGCAACGGATATAGACAAGAAATTTAATATTCTCGTTCGTGTAATGTATACATCGCCTAGAGCGAAATTATCCAAGCTACAATGAGAATATTTGCAATACAAAAAATAATTTAATATTGTTTGTACTAGATTCTGCACAAATGCCTGTTATTAAAGTTACATTTATTATATTTTTTTATTCAAGCGCAATATTACTAACTATTTTATATTAAATTCATTTATTTTATTAATTTTTTTTTTGTTAAAATTACAGCATTACAATTGTTTATTTTATTATTATGATTGCAGGGACTTAAATATCTTTTTTAATTTAGTTTTATAAAGTAATTTTAATATAAAACATTTTTGTTTAAACATAATTAAATTTTATATAAACTGTAATAACGAATTTTATTTGCATTTTATTTGAAAAACTATTTCAATATTAAAATATAATTAAATTTGAAGCATAATATATTTTTTTTTATTTTATATTTGTTCTTAATTTGCTATTAAAATATTTGTAGCTTTTTAATTTTAAGTAAATATGAAGAATTATAATTAGCAAATTTTTTAACGACATATACTTTATTAATTTGCTTCGTTTCAAAAAACATTTTCTTTGTTTCTCCGATAAATTTTATTACATTTAAATTGTTATTTCAGTATAATATATAGTCGTCGCCACGAATCAATGATATTATATAAAAATAAGCAGATATATTAATTTGACATATGTATGTTATTATTTTTTTCATCTTTTTAAGCTTATTCGCCACGAATCAATGTAATTAAATAATAATAAGCAGATATTTTAACGCTTAGTTTGATATACTACTTGATAATGTGAAGAACGTCGCAACTTTATTCGAAAAATTATGTATATATAGTGTACCCAAGTTTTGTTTACATTGATTACTTCTTTAGAAAGCGTTCGTATATTTAGAAATAATGTATTTTTCGGAACGTATAAATCGTTTCAGATCACCATGTAAATGTACAATGAATATACAATTACATTGTTTTATGGCGACGACAATACATGTTTTATTTTATATTTGCTTTGTAAATATTAAAAACTATGTAATATTCAGTAAATAAGAAGAATAATAAGAAGCAGTGTTCTTTAAATACATAAATCGTGTTTATTTTCTTAATTTCTATAAAAAAAATATTCTTTTTCTCTATTTAAATTGTCATACCTTTATGATATTCATATTGTATGCTGTAACAATGTTAAAAATGAGAAAATTCAAATACGGTCCTGATCATTGGTGGCAAACGTTCGCACACTAGCATTATATACGTCCCCACAGTAACATCTGGCAACGATGTGGTCATAAACTGACTTCTCTCGCGTAAACTCGATGCATGGCGCGTAACGTCACGTTGCCACCATTGCCTGATATAACAAACACCCCACCTTTCACGTTTCAACAGCAGGATAGCCGAAATAACACACAGGACCAAACTGAACATTGTCCCGAATTTTTTTTTTTTTCCAACTGGAGTTTTGGTATTCATAATAGAATAGTTAAATACTGGTCATTCAAGTAAAAACCATCTAGTAATACATTTAAAATAATACTTAGTCCTAATCCTGTATTTATCCTGTTAAAGCAAGTTGTAACAAATAATGAAATTTGATGATTGGAAAGTAAGATCTTAATTAGAAATATCATTTGTTGTTTCTAAGGATTTTAAGGGATATTGTCTTTATAAGCAATTCAGGACATTTGACATTCGAGACATAACACGTATCAAGGAAGAAAGTATATGGGGTAGCGAGTAGGTAGTTCAACTCTTGATAAAGCCACACAACCATAAAATGGAAAATTTGGGACTGCGTAAATTCACAGTATCCATTGAGTTTAATATAAGATATTGATGGTTCTCTTCTTGAGCCGTCTGATTTTTATTCCGCCATATTTTTCTCTCCTCTTCTTATACCACACAGGCACAGGCGCAGGCACAGCTTCTTATATATTTTCCTTCCACGGCTATGTTCTGGTAATTCTCTTCTCCGATTTGCCGCTCCGAAAATTATTGGATTTCTTTTGATTCTTCCGCCACAATATATAGGATTGAAGTTATTATTGTTGCTTTAGCAGTATGCATAATGTTACTATTGCGTAGGCGTTCTTATGTAAAATTGTATTTGGTTTTCTAAAACTGTTTTCAACATATCTTTCGCATTATTTGTATTCATAGAATAGCAAATTTTCAAATTGTTCGCTCTGTTGGAAAAAATAGTGGAAAAAGGAATATAGTAAAATCAGAAGAGCATGAAATTAAAAATTCTTTCATCCATATTTAGATTTTTATTTCGTTTTAACGAAAATTTTAAATTTCACTAATGTACACTCATTTCTTTTATATAAACATCAATCAAGATTCATTTTACTGTAATTATAATTTCGAATTAATATTTCATTTCGTTCAAATCCATTAATTTTATTGTTTGCTTTAATACAATACACTCAATAAAATTGGGCTACTATTTCGACTACTATTCATTTTATTTTTAGGTTATGTCAATATTGAATACTTATTATTAATATTTCTTTTTGTTTCAGGTATGCGTCAAAAGTATAAAGTACAAGATTGTGGTAAGATTTATTTGTTTTTTCTTAAATTACAAAATATATCAAAATATTTTAAACAATTAATTTAATAAATTCCCCTATTACTATTAGTATTTCACAATCCTGCAACGAGTAAATTGTTTATAATAATGAACCGGTTGTTACGAGCGAATTTGCTTTATTTGTTTAGTTATCCATAGAAATTATATTGAATTAGATTTGGATATAACAGCATCAGTTAGTACTGATATAACGAATATAGAATCAGAAATAAGTTCAACATAATTATAATATATTTAAATATTTATAAAATAAGTAATAATTTTTTTAAATAAAGTTTCATTAAATAGCAAAGTATAGTTTTTAATTATAATTAATAGTTTAAAAGTAAATTTTATTTAACTTAAAGCGATAATTTGTTCATTAAAATGAAATTATAAAACTTGCACGACTGTGTAAAATATTGTATTTCTAAAGAAGTTTCAAGAGAAAATGTTTGAACTAAGTTTTAATTTCATTTATTACAACTTGCAACTAAAAATTATAGTACAGAATATTTAATGACATAACATTTTAAAAGTATATTTTATTACAAATTAAAGTTAGTTAGAACTTCATAAATATAAGCAATATTTTATAAATAAATGCTTATACGATGTATGATGCATGTATATGAAGCAAATAGTTATTTATAACATCAAAAGTTGTGACGGAGAATTAAAATACTCCGAAGTATATTTATTAAATGTTGTAATATAAACATGGTTAACATGATAAATATTTAGTGACAATTTAACTATTTCGATCAAACATTACGATTTATTGACTGCGATAGTTTGAAACTCGGATAGAGTATATTTAATCAAGCAGGCTGCCATGTCAGAATCAATCATTAGTTAATCAATTTTCAATTCCGTTAATATCTTTTACGTCAACATCATCATTTTCAATCAGCGAGTTTCAAAACTTGGAGACGCTTTGAAGAATTAGACAGGTAGATTATCACGAGTATTATTAACTTAACGAAGCGCTTTTAATATTTTCATTGATTCGATTAAAATCTTAATTGATTGATAAACGCTTAAGAGCGGATTTTATGTTTTTAATGATGAATTTACACCTTTAAGATTTTGATAACTTGCAAGAAATTGAACTAATTTGTACCATCAGTTATCTTTCTTTTACATAGTTATTATTTTAAATTAAAACAATACTTCGGAAATATATTCGTTGCCAGTTGGAACCCATTTATTTTACTTATTTGTTGTTATGATATATTGTTTGTTGTTTATAATTTAATTTTACTCAAAGAAAAACAACTTGTTCATTTTCAAAAGGCGTAATTTTCTTTACTTATTTATAGAATATACCCAAAATATATTTGTGCTTAATAATTATTGTGCAACCTTAACGTCATTTTAAAATTGATATAATTAAGTTAAGTACCTATTTTAAGTTTTACTGGAACTTACCATTGATAAATTTCAGTTATTCTTGTAAAGAAATCAGTTATTTATATTTGAAAATTTCAAGATTTTCTTGGTATTACTTTGAAATGAGTTTAAAGTTATATAAAATAAATAAAAACTATAAAAAATTTCAAGTTAATATACTTAAATATTAACAAAATGTTGATAAAACCTGTTTTTATATTGAGCGGAAATATGAATCATTAAGAAAAAGTTAAAATCAATTGTTTTAAGTCCACAAAGATATAAAAAAATAGCAATTAAGAGTAAACTAAAAAATGTGAAACTATATCAGCAACTAAGTAATAAATAAAGCATTAATAGAGAGATTAAGAAGATTAACATTAAGGAAAACAAAAACAGACCAAAATTATAAATGATAAAAAAAATTAGATAAACGTACTGGAACAAACTACCAAAAAATAGAACAATATGAAATTGGCCCATTATAGAAACCAGTATTTCCTTTGATTGCTTTATTTGAAATCTTAAAATTAGTTACTAATCATCTTTCTTAACAATCAATAATTCTAGTTGTGAGTTTGAAAGTAAAACCTCTGAAAATAAATGATCGAATTGTTTTTGAAATTTGATAGCTTTCAAGATAAAAATAAAAACATAAAATAATAAAAATGATATATATTAAAAGTAAACAGTTTTTGAAGAAAAGAGACAAATAGTGTTATTGAACGGAAACATGGATCATTAAGCAAAGCATAAAATTAATTGTTTTGAACTCACAAAGATATATAACAAATAACAGTTAAGAATAAACTAAAATATGAGAAACTATATCAGCAACTAAGAATTAAATAAAGCAATAATAAAGAGATTAAAGAAATTAACATTAAAAGACCAAGGCACAGACCAAAATTATAAATGACAAAAAAAAAAGATATACCTACTGAAGCCAACTAGCAAAAATAGAACAATGTGTAATTGATTTGTTATAGAAACCAGTATTTCCTTTAATTGCTTCAATTGAAATCTTAAAATCATCTTAAGAATCAATACTTCTAGTGGTGAGTTTGAAAGTAAAACCTCTGAAAATAAATGATCGAATTGTTTCGACAAATAGTGATATATGAGTTTAAATATCATTACTGTTGTATTAATATCGAATATAATACTCCATCCACAATCCACAACAAGCAATTATTCTCTCATTATAGACACCTAAACTATTAGCGCAGCACTTGAAACTCTCATAATTAATATTGAATTTGACGGGCTAATAACGGCACAAAAATTCCCAAATGATTAGCGTTTTCCTTAATCGGTTCACCAGCAACGTACTGCGTAGTCTAAACTTAACCGTTCAGTAGTTGAGTGTCTCGGCGTCCCTGCTTCGTTGCGTTCCCATTAGTGGCACCGTGGCATTAACAATGACAATATTAATGACGCTGACACATTTCCCGAATTCGTGTGTCACAGAAACAAAGCACTTGGGGCACAAGTGGAGACCGGCACCCGTCGTTCACGAGGACACATCGAAATGTGAAATGGATGATGAACTACACTGATGGATAATATGTTCCAACTATACTAGATCATTTCAGGGATTTCTCAAACAATAACAGATATTTGTTATCAAAATTCGAAGCATTTCTATAATTACATTTAAATTAATATCTGTTAGGAACTGTCAAATATCAATATTGCCAGCAGAGCAATATAAAATAAAAATAAATTTATTTGATAAACCAACAAAACATATATAGATACTGAAAATACAAAAGATTGCTGACAATAGTAAATCCAATATTTTGCAACAAATAAAAATATATCATCAACAAAACACAGTTGATTTATAAATTGTATACCTAAAGAAACTTTGTAACTCAAAGAATAAATAAAAAATTTGCTACATCGTGTACAATTCTAGTTTATATTTACTTTCATTCTGAAACTGTCCGAGCGTGTAGGGAATCTGAAGAATCTCTAAATTCGTTTGTCCGTGTGAAATTCGGTTCATTTCTTTCATCAACGTAGCATCCCTCCTAACAGACGCGGTTTATCGCAAGATCTTTTAGATTTTTCTTCAATTGTACCAAACGAAATCAGTCTTATATTTAGTTTTTATTAAATTCTATTGAATTTAAAAATATTTTTACCTTTTTTATAAAATATAAAATTAAATAAAAT
>CM008235.1:5161920-5188728 GCA_002278615.1 Pogonus chalceus
TATATATATCTCTTTTTCATTCGATATTTCTGTTTTTACGGTTTATGTTTTCTCTTGAATTCAGAAAATTAGCTATCTTTTGTTTAAAGTTAATTTTTAATTGTTTTATTTTTTATATTTAAAAGATAATGCATTTCTACACAATATTTTCTGGTAAAATACAAAGAAAAGAAATAGCGATTTAAAGTTACAACGGAATAAAAAGTGTTAATGACTTAAGCTAAACGATTCAAACAGTTTATGCCTTTAAATAAGGATTTAAGTAAAAGCCATCTAGATTTACGATAAACATGGAGCACACGCCATTTCGAAAACAAGGGTTTCATTAAAAAAGGTAATGAGATTGTTTTTAATTTTAAAATATACAAATGTTATTCAGATAATTCTACTTCACATACACGGAAAGGTCGGATAAAATATCAGCTACAACAAAAAGCGTTTAAACGATAAATTTTCTTGAATTTAATCGTGGAGTTTATTATTGTAATACAGTAGATATATTCATTATCTTTGGTTGGTAATAATGCATATTTGATAGTTTTAAAATGCTGAAGATAGCAGATATATAATTTTCTAATTTATTTCTTAAAATATGAAAGAAAGTCTTTCTATAAACATGAAAGATTTTCAGAAAATGAATTATATAGAATGATAGATTTCCAGAAATAAATTTAAAACCGAATATGTTTGGAATGAGTATGAAATCAGGGCTCGAATATCATTCTTAGATGTTTGAAAAATGTGTGCACAGCGCTTGTAAAATGCGCGTACCGTTCTGCGAAAATTTTAATAATTTGACGGGATTTATGAATCGGAAAAGAATAATTCCTTCACGAAAATTTTTTTGGAGCGTTGAGTGGTATGCATCAATTTAATACCAATCTGCCAAATAATGCCATTGAGGGAGTGTGCATGATGAATATTACTGAAGTTTACGGATATGAAGCGATATATTTATTTCTTATCTCATATTTGTGATAAATTATGTATCTGGGTTTGTCTTTATTTGGTATGAGAAGGTTGGTTTGTTTGTTTGATTTGCAATTTTTATGAAGTTCACGTCTTATTGGTGTATTAAATATGAGTGAATTGGATATGATGCTTATACATAATTTATTTGAGTTTTATTCAAAAGGAATATACAAAGCGTAAATATAAACAGGGCAATATATTAATAATTAATAGTTATATTTTCAAATAATATTACTCGACATGATTCTTGCTTTCTTTAAATTATTTTAAATGCTCAGAAAATAATAATATTATTATTCTAAATCGAAATAGAACTATGTAAATTATATTGACTATTAATTAACTTAATGCGACCGGGTACAATCTAGACCGGTTTTGTTTAAATTTAAGATCTTTTTCTTGTGAGGTTCTTTAATTTTCACATTTCTACAAAGTGAAACTATTCACTGACGATATTTCTCAAAAACTAAGCTAGCTATTTAAAAACGCTTTTCGGCATTGCAGTCACCGTAAAATTCCATTAGAATTTCTGCCTTAAAATTAGTCGATTTTTCCGAAAAAAGTAAGGATATATATCTATGATTTTTATTAATTTTGAGTTTTTCGATTGTTGCGTACGCCCCTGTGCTCATCCCCCACTTTACTATTTCACCCCCACCTACAGGGTGGTTATTTAAAGTTGTACAGAGGACAAAATCGAAGTTGTTCGATAAGTTGTTCGAAAGAAATTACTTAACTATACTTATGTGGAATAAATCATTATTAATTACCAAAACCTTTATTTCAAAACCTGAGCTATCGAACATCGATTTTATGCACATATTTCGAAAATTGAGTTAGATATTAAAAAACGCTGTTCGGCATTGCATTTAGTGTAAAATTTACTATCGAATTTTGTCAATTCAAAATTAGTCAATTTTTGTAAAAAAATAAAGCTCTACACTTATAAATTTCGCTGATTTTGAGCATTTTCAGTTTTTTGGATATTTCTTGAAAACTACGGTCGATATTTAAAAACGATCTTCGATATTGTATTTGCCATAAAATTTTCTATCGAAATATGTATAAAAAGGAACACCTCTAAATTAGTCAATTTTTGAGAAAAAAGTAAGGCTATACACTTATAAATTTTGCTGATTTTGAGCACTTTCAGTTTTTGGGATATTTCTTGAAAACTAAGGTCGATATTTAAAAATGCTCTCCGACATTGTATTTGCCGTAATATTTTAATACAAAACTGAATTTAAAAAAAAAGTAAAACTAAACTAAAATCCAAAAATACTATTCTGCATTGCCTTCGCTGAAAAATTCGCTTTTATTATCAATTCGGATAGAAATAATTGAGATACATTTTATGATATATAATATTTAATTAAATAAGAATAACAATTACATTGTTTTAAAATATATAAAATTAATCAATTATTGTCTAAAGGTATTTTGAAACACAATATTGTTATAACCGCTGAAAATATTTGAATGAAATTAATGTATTTGATAAATTACCTGAATATTATTAATTTACCCAGAGCTATGAACTAATTAACAATGATAAATATATGAAATTAAAGCACATTTACATATTTATTTAAATTTTCATGAATAACCCAACGTTCATTATAATTAAATAAACTTGAACATTTTCATAAAGCTTCTCTCATACATATGCACTAGCGAGCATCCAGCAACCTCTTCAGAATAAAGAGTAAGCCAATAGCTGCTACATCCATTCCTAAACGTAACTGTAAAACTGTACTCATTTGGTACGCTATACCAACAAAACTTCTTTTTCTCTTGGGTGCGAAATACTCTCTGCAGCTCCATCGGGGTGGATCTCTGCTGCAGGCGTCACTAAGTTGATGTATGGGGGTAATTTGGACTGGACACGAATTCGAAGTGGTACGGGATGCCTGGATGAAAGGGACGAGTGTTTTGCTTCGTCACGGTGAGATGATTGAGCACACCCATGGGCTTTGAACCACCATAAAGTATAACAGGACATCCTGATCATATCAATACTTACAACGCTTACTTGAATACTAAAATAACATATGTGCAAAATGGATCCAATCATAACATATTTGTTGAATTTATTTTCATTTCTAAGATAAATATTTTCGCTTATTTATTATTCATATATAAATTTTCAACAAGGGTTTTTTTTTTAATTTGAAAACTCAACTCTGAAACATTTGAAATTTTGTTTTTTTTTTTGTTTTTTACTTATTTAAATTGGATATTTCAAAAGAAAAACTTTTTTCTTACAATATTACGCCGTACAGGATTTTTGTAGATTCAAAATATCTACATATGTATATATCTAAAAAATTATAGATAATAAATTTAGTTTAAATGTAGTACTTACCACATTATTTTTTAAGAATTCGCGTGAATTTAAACTAAATAATTTGGAAAAAAACACACATAAGCTGTTTTCTTTTCAGTAGAACTTTTTGGTCATCTTACTTTTTTTTCAAACGGCTTATAGCACAATTGGGTTTAATAATGAAGCAAGCTCTCACTCATCGTATATTAGCGCTTTATTAATATTACTTGGTCAGCTTGCTTCAAATTCTGAACTCAACTAGAATCCATTCTACTAGCTGCTTCAAGGTTTAAAAAGTGATGTTGTGAATAAAGTTTAAGCGGGTGTAAGAAGGATAGAACACAGTTTAATTACTGTTTTTTACTGTGTGTGTGGATGAAACTCTTAAGCCGTCCAAAAATCAGTTTAAATCAAAATCTTTCTTCATCGAAAACAAAAATATAATTCCAAAATGTTCAAGTCGCTACATAAGTTTAAAAACTTCAGTTCAATTCAGTTTTATAAAGATGTATTTTAAAATACAGTGTTTAATGTTACTTTTCAGTAAAAAAAGCAGATAAATGAACTGTATACTAAGAAGTTTTTCATAACCTATATTATCATCTTTTAATGATGGTTTTAAAGCCAAAACTGAAATGAATCTATTTTTATATTTATAAAACTATCTAAAAGCATATACCATTATATTGAATTGTATAATTTGAAAGAAGGGCATAAAAAATAAATTCTAATAGTCATTTTATTAATAAATATTAAATAATTGTTATACAATTACTAATAAAATTATAATTAAACCTCATTCGATAATTCTAACAATAAAGGGCAGTAAAGAGCTTAATAGCAAATTATATTAATAATTCCATGAAAGTGAGAAAACTAGAGAAGTTGTGTATAATAATGTGAGTGCTTTATAAACTAACATAATATAATCTTGTTTAATATCTTAATCTTCCAAAGTTACCTGTTGGTTACAATACATACCTATCTTTGTAGTATGAACTGTTATATTCTATATTGTTCTCTATAATATTTAACTTATGTTATACAAACAGATAAAAAACTTTTATTTTATTTATACACATATGTATTTATTTTTATTATTATTTTAAATTTGTATCTATTATTAAACATAATCCGCAATGTTAAGGATTAAAAATATTTCAATAAATAATTTTGTGCAGCTTAAATTATTAAACGGAAATAAAAATTATGTATACATGTGCATATAAATAATTTACTCTATTTTAATGAAAGCATTAAATTCTATATACATTTTGTTTTTCATCATTTAAATGGAATATTTATGCATTT
Source organism: Pogonus chalceus (assembly GCA_002278615.1). Taxonomy (NCBI): domain Eukaryota; kingdom Metazoa; phylum Arthropoda; class Insecta; order Coleoptera; family Carabidae; genus Pogonus; species Pogonus chalceus. The sequence goes on from CM008235.1 coordinate 5,166,530, forward strand.
TAATAATATATTATATAAAAACGCATTTTAATTTATTTTATATATGAAAAATATTTTTAATTTTGAGGTTATATATATATATATATATATATATATATATATATATATATATATATATATATATATNGAATAACAGATAGAGAACATGCTTCTCAGAAATTCAATAACTAAGAACATTGATGGTAATTGCAAACACAGCCTTCTGATAACTCTGATGAACACATATTATAGTATTTCCAATAAAGTTACCTCTTTGTAGTATAATATGCAACTTACCAAGTAATATATCTTCTTCATTTCACGGAGAAACATTACCTTCAGTTCATTAGTAGATAGATAGCCTTTATAATAGTTAGAATATACAATGAAATACAATTGATTAGAAGATTAATAAACATAGTCATGTTTTGTAGTTATCATGGGTGGCCGCGACCGCATCAACCGCCAAAGTAACATTACGTTAGACAAGACAGGAAAAGGCAAAGGGGGTACATTGGTGAAGCGGTTTTCTGTCCCTGGAGGCTATAATGTTGAATGATTAGGCAACCCGCTCAACTGACTGTATTTCAAGTCACGTAGTGTTTGCAAAGGACGGGCAAACATTGTCTTAATTAGGGCGTATAAGATACATGCTAAACACACAGCAATGCGACAACCTACATGCACGTTTCTACATTGTTTCTACAGAGTACATGTGTTCCCCTGATGCAATACAATAAGAAGCTTAAGAAACTGTGAACAGAATTTAAATTTTACATCCTTATCTATCGAGATTTTCATTTAGATGCTTAAAAACTGCATATACATATAATCCACTTAACACCAATACCATATAATACTTATTTACCATTAAAACATACCATTATTAATTTATACCATAGACTCCCATATAATATGATTTATTTCCTTCAAACACAAACAGTCGCGCATGGTCATTTAAGATCTTTTGGATATTCAGTTTATTATTTGTCTATGTTTATCTCTTCATTTTATGTTTAATTATACATACACGCATTATTTTTTGATATAAAATAAATTAGTTACCCAAATTATATTTAATTATACATAAATTAAATGAAAAAGTTTGTGGCAATCAAGAAATATGTTTTTTCGATGAGAGACTTGCATAGTCTATTCGACGCCCACCGTGCGTTTGAAACAAAAAGCTATTTATGTGCCTAAAGACGCACTGGTAAAAATGAAATACAATTACTTTTATGCTTAATGAACTTTATATATATATATAATCGGTATCTTTCTACCGTTAGGTGAAGGAATTAATTCTTTACTCGTGCAATAACTTTGTCCATTTTTTCTTATCCCTTGCACTAATTCTTGCTTCCCTTAAAGTTAATCCCTTTTTTTTCTAATGTGTTCTCTATTATCTTATCCCAGTTTTCCTAGTTTTCTTTTGGACTTTTTTTTCCTGTTTCTTTCATTTATTAACTTGTAATAATTAAAATAAAATTAGTTTTAACTTATTTCATAAAAAATAAAATAACCATTTAAAATTACTAAGACAACTATGTGTTAAATTTAAAAATGTTTACCTTAAAATCATTCTAAAACTTTAGTACTTGACTGATAGAAATATGTTTACCAACATGGTTACTATAGATGAATAATTTTTGCACTGAGTTAACTGTCGGTACTTGGTAGATTTTCCTGATAATGGTGTAACAACCGAAACTTAAGTCGAAATAAATAAAATTTCTTGTAGAATATCAGCAAGTGTTATATTATTTTATTCTTAATTTTATTTGAATTATTAAATTTACTAAAAAAAAAAACATTTTTCATATATCTATAATTTATTTTAAGTTAAATGAATCGAGTGTGTCAGACGACGGTGAAAAACTCTAATTCAGTAGATATTCATAAATAAAATATTTCCAGTGATGTATGCATATCACTCACAATTTTCTAAATATAAATGACATGATAACAACTTCAATAACACTAAAATATGATAAAATAAATTGTAATATTTAAAAGAGGAAGCATCCATTAATATAACGATTCCTTCCGTAACAACAAAATAATATACTTATTGTAGTTACAATTCATTTAAATGTATATGTGTGTATATACATTTAAAGATACATTTAAAACTGTAGCGATTGCAGTATGCTCGCTAACCAACAGCAATGTTTCAACAAAGTTGCCTGAACATTGCGAAACATCGCATCCAAAAGCAGTATTTAATTTCAATGAAAAACATTCGAGTAACGCGTTGTTGTTATATTATGCGCGCGTCATGTGCTTGTGATAAATTCGGCGCATAGTCTTGTCGTTCGGTTACAAATGATGCAAATTTGTATTTCGCGAAAAGTTTCCTCGTAAAATGCGCGGTTTCCTCCAACACGAAAACAATCTGCATCTGGCACTGGGAATCGTATCGTGACTAGAGCATGACTATACAAAACCTCTCGGTACCGCGACACAACGGCACTCAATTCTGATATTGTTTTGTGTTGCAACAACCGTGTAAATACAACCAAATAAGTTTGTACAAGTTTTAGTAATCTGGTTGTAGTGTCATACTGCTGGATGGCACGTTGCGACAACCATGTATTTTTATGATCAAACTTTTCCTATGTTCTTAGTTTGTATTATGGAAGATGTATATAAGTTTATCTTAGAAATTGATTGTATATTTCGCCATCTGACTCAAATTTAAATAAATTGCATTCTTGTCATGTTCAACTATTCATATTTTATTTTTATGCGTTATTCACAACTTTTCATTACAAGTTTTGAAGCTTTATTATTTCAAATTATCTTTTAATAATTATTTGATATATTTTTTTGAAGTATGGACTTCAATTCAATTTAAAATATAACCAATACTGAACTTCCTGTTAAATTTAACAAGTCATAACTCGAGAGCTTCTAAATTTTCCCACTTTCCCAAATATCAAACTTTTTGTTATAAGTTTTGAAGCTTACTTACCTCAAATGGTCTTTTAATAATTATTCTATATAGTTTTTTGAAGTATGAACTTAAATTCAATTAAAAATATAACCAAAACTGAACTTTTATTTAAATATAACAAGTCATAACCCGGGAGCTCCTAAATTTTCCCAACTATAAAACTTTTTATTACAAGTTTTAAAGCTTAATTATCTCAAATAATCTCTTAAAAACTATTTTATATATTTTTTTGAAGAATGGACTTATATTCAATTAAAAATATAACCAATACTGAACTTTTACTTAAATCTAACAAGTCATAACTCAAGAGCTCCTAAATTTTCCCACAGGAATAATACAAAGGGGGAATGATAATTCCTCTGATACCAACTATTTGAATTTTTATATCGATATTTCAAAATAATAACAGAATTATATCATAAAAAACATAAATTTACTATAATTTATCTATCACGGTATTGACAGTAAATGCTTAAATTTTTATTTATTTAAAGAGCTTTCAACTTCAGAAAAAATTACGAAATTTGATGGGAATAAATAACTTATTTTGTTTTGTATGGGGTATAGAAACTATTTTGTATACATTTCTGTTATTGTTTTGTTTCAGGTGCAACTGAAGCAGTAACAGCAACCTTTGATCTGTTCGATTCATCGAGTGGCCATGACTTAACACTATCACCGCAGACATTTACCAATTCTGCAGAAGCATTCATCAATGACAATTCCAACAGTCTTGGTGTACCAGCAGATACAGATCCGGGTAATTGTAATAATTAAATTGAATCTTAAAAATTTCTTTTGGCTTGTAATAAATTGAATTGGTTTAAAAATCAAATATGCTATGAAACATCATTGAAATTTGGTTATACTGAATAGCTGATGCTGATGCTTTTGGTTGGTTATTTTAATATTGAGCGGCGCCGTGATTTGATTGACATTTTATTAATTTCAATTTGATAGGATTCTCCGCTTCCGCCTATAGTACATTCAAGCCATTTCAAATATCTGCTCTGCGAGTATATTAATATTAAATTGAACAGCATGCGAAGCGAAGCTATAGCACAGCTTGGTACGATAGTTGCCTAGCGTTCGGTAGCGGGGATGTTTGGTTGGTGGGAGGTTGGTATGATTCGGGGTGGTTGGAGTAGAGACGTGAATTGTGGTTCACCGTGATTTATTATCTATTAATTCTCACGAACTGCAGAATTCCGATTTCAGAAACGGATGTGGATAAATCATGAGCCATTTGGCCCGCTGCGAAAGAAATGGGTCGTTAATATTATCTGGTATTTTGAAAAATTTGTTATTTACCTACTGCCATCATTTTCTAAATCATTTTTTTTTTTTCATTCAATATTTTCTAAATGAATATTTCATTCAAGAAATATTTCAATTTAACATAATTAAATTTCAAGTTTAGAAAACGTCATTTAGCAATTTAATATATTTATTAATAACTATATTTTAATAATAATATTCGCCATATTTGCACTTTTTGTACATTCTCTACACGTGTATGGATTTTTCGTAGCGCATAAAACGGTCCAGATCGCGAAATGGTATTACACAATGCATTTGATTCGTGGCGACTACTATACATCAAAATTAAAGTGCAATGCTTAATGCATTTTTAGATATTTGTTCAGATTATTTTATTTATTGATTTTAATATCATGTAATTTATTTAATTTAAATTAAAATAATAAATATCGGTAAAATACATTTGTTTTGTAAGCAACAATTAATAATTTTCAGAAAATGATTCACTTCCAAAAAATAAAAAATTATCATAATTTCAATAACAGATAAGTCTAAGATGACAATAAATTAAAATTGATCAGTTAATTTAACATACGTTCTTTATAAAAATAACAATGGATCTTTAATTAATCTTATAAAATGAATAATAAAAATGATTAGAGAAAATACTAAAATAAAAAGAAAAATCCAAATAACTTATGTTAAGTTAAAAATAATATTAAACTTCAGACAATTATAAGTGGAAAAAATATTTGAGATTTTAAAAATAAAAACAATTTATTGTAAGAATCGTCTTATTTTATATTCTACAGTTGGCAGCATTCTTATTTTGACAAGTTTGAAATTTTTACAAATCAAACAATATAAATAATATTTTATTGTGTGTTGAAGCACATATTTATAATGTTTAGCTAAAATAAAATATTTGTTTTGCTTTAAAACTGATTTAAATATATCTTCGGTTCGGTTTGGGTAATAACCTTCATTGTTGTCTGTTGTATAACGTAGTATATAATAGAATAACAAAACGTAGAAAAGAGAAGTAAAATAAAGAGTGTTAGTAGTGAATGAGGTATGCGTAGTCACGTACGAGAGACGTAGCAGTACAAATTTAATCATTTTATTTATTTGATTTGTTTCTTGACGTTTAAAATTTACGAGCCTAGGACAACGGTGCAATTTTATAAAAAATGTAGCACGTGTTTTGGCGAAATGAAATAAAGATAAAAAGTGTTACAATGATATATTGGTCGGGTACTTTATTAAATAGACAACAGGTGATTTTATACTGCTATTGCCGCTATCGTGTTTTAGAAAATGGAAACATATTTTTTACTACCACTATTACATGTTATATATTGCTTTTATAACAATGTGCTGTAAAAATTTTCTGAGCACACAAACGATTTTTCAAACTAATTTATGTTTTAAATGTATTCAATACGCGATTACTGAAAAAAATTGGTTGTTTTTTTTTATATATGTAGATTGCGGAGTATATTGTTTGTTTTGTATTTCTATCCTATGATAAAAATCTGATAAATTTAAGCTAGTTAATTTTATTTAAAGCAGATTAAACATTTTGTAATGAATTAAACGATAAATACTAATACTAGAAAAGACTTAAAAAGAACGGTCTTATAAATGACCAATTAAAATTAAGCTAAAACAACAAAATATCTGTTAAAGACCATTCAAATCGAATAAAAATAAGTAAAAACTCATAAATTGGGAAGGATAAATCTTCATTTATTTCTTCGTTTATTCTTTTCCATATCTGTCCATCTCTTGTCTTCTTTTTTCAGTTTTTAATTTTTGCCTTTATTAAGGCTTCTTTTATTTCTTGTATCCATTTTGATTTGGGTCTATCTAGCCTATTTTTTCCTCCTGGTAATCATTCTACCACCGATTACGTCTTTTTCTTCCGCTCTTCATATGTATCCTAGCTATTTAACTATCTTATCTTCCATCATATTCAATTTCATGATTTTTTTGTGGTTAACATTCATTATCTGTTATTTTTACTTTTTCTTATACCATTCTTTTCATTATTATATAGGTAAAATGGTTACAAATATACGTATTGTTCAAAATATCGGCTAAGAAAGAAAAACTAACTAGAAATTGGCTCAAAAAGTTAGTTTAGCATTTACTTAAGACTAATCAATATTAGTTTAAAGACCAGTTAAATAACTGGTCTTACTTTCCCGTACTTGGAAACATGTAGAATAATTAGCATTGAAGAAAAATTAAAAAAACAATTTAGAAATATCATGCATACTAAGTTGTTATATGAAATAACGTAAATTCCTTTCAATGAATATATAAATATACATCTCCCATCTATTTGGTTAATCCTGCAAAGTATGCGTGTGTGTCTAACAGAGTACATCATAGTCAGAACACTAACAGGAGGATATATACGATGAATGCGTACTTTCTGAAATACCACCCTGATTACGCACAAATAGCAGGTACCGACATGTATATCTGCATACGAATTCTCTATCCCTCTTACACTTATGTCCCTTTACACATATATTCACATATGTGAGCAGGATTTGTGCTCTCACTTCTCAGATTCAGAGTACAAGTAATGAACATGTAAATGTTCTGTTACCATGGTAACTGAAATACACGGTCAGTAATAAACACTACTTGACAACATACAATAGCTTTGTTCAAATCAAGATTTCGTCATGCTCTGTCTAGTTCATTTATGAGCGTAATCTTTTGATATTGTTTATTCTTACTTTTAATATAACTAAAATATCTTCAAAGGAATAGATTTTATCAGTGCTACTTTATTTCAAAACATAAAAAACAATTAAAGCAGTTTTAACAGTGAGCTCATTAGAATTTCCGGTCACAGAAATGGCGTGACAGTAAATTCATAAAATGGTCATTGCTTTTGAGACAAAATTTTCATGTTTAAACTTAATACCGATATAATTTCCCAGTCCTAATTGGCTATTTGCTTCTATAAAATGAACATAACGATGTGTAATTGGGCTAAATGGCGACTAAATTGTTCAAGAACTAAAAGTAAAGCGAACCATTTTGTGGTTGGTCGCCATTGCGGGTGCCATTATCGGCACGAATTTCGTGCTGAAAATCTACGCACGCATGCGTAGAGTATTATTGAATATTTAAATAAAAATTATTTAAATTTTTACTCGAGTTTACATGTTAAACAACTATATTTTTATACATATAGTAAATTTATGCCCCATCATTTAGAATCAAAATTGTTAGGGTTAGCTAAGTCTATCTATATCAATTTTGACCAAAACAATTAAATACTCTAAATTGTTTGAAAAGATTTTTTACAGCAAAGGTGACAAAATTTGTAATTGAGCTCAGAATTTGAAGCAGACTATCATTAATTTTAAAGCAATGAATCTGACTTAGACCGCTTTCCTTAAATGAACTCAACTAGTTTTAGATTAAACAAAATTTATATATTTATCAACTGATATTAAAGTAAACATAAAATTTTCCATTATACACTACATAAAAATACATAAAACATGGACAAAAAACTCTATCAATGGAACAGCTATGCAAGTACATCAAAACATCAAACAAACTCCAATCGCAATTCTAAACTTAAAAATAAAAGTTCATCAGAAAATTGCAATAAAAATGAAACTATGCTATTAGTAAAGTTTTTATACATTGATAAAAAAGTACACTACATGTTATTGTCGGTATTTTTCTCACACAACTTTTCAATATTACCGGAAGTGTTCCACACAAAATTAAATTCAATCTGTGGCATGGAGCATGGCACCTGATTGAAGGGTAACGTGGCGATAGTATTCACACCGGTGCTGCATTAAACTCTCTACTCTTACACAATTCAATAAATGGAATCCCTCGGCGTGATTTCACTTCCACATGCTCTATGCTGTTTCTTAATGACAAATTCGTCGCTCCATTGATATTGTATATTCACCGTCTAAGACTTATTTGTTAAAATCGATTGAAAAATTATACGTTTTACCATAAAAAAAAAAACACGCATAGACAAGAAACTTATAAATATATGAAAGATATTTTTGAAATACTCGTAATGTGTTATCTGCAGCTCAATTTGATTTATTACCCCAGAAAAAATTGGTTCAAATCAATAGATTTGATAAAAACCATTTATGTATAGATATATTTATAGTATTTCAAAACCATACAGATTTAAACCCAAAAAGCTATTGCCAACTGCAGACAGCAGTTATAATAAAATATATTATTGTAAATAATTGGAGTCAATCTTAAGAAAGAAGAAGGCAAACACATAAAATTGTAATAACTAATTAAAATATTAATGAGAGAGAAATATAAAAAAAGTAAAGAAAAATCTATTGGTTAGTAAAAATCTATAGATGAAACTCAATTGGTTTGGATTCTGTTGGGTTCAGATGACTTAGGGTCGACCGGAAATAAAGCGCCAGCCGCACACGTCACTTCCTGACCGGAATAATGACAGCTGTTGCCATTGCTGCCCCCTCTGTGATCCGACTTTATAACTATCTTTCAGTATTAACTTTAGGTTGTCGGCAGTCTGACGATTTCTTCTTTTATTCTCTTTTTTATTGAAACTTCTAACTTCATATTTCATAAATTCTCGCCAATTCATTCTAATATTATAGTCTCATAAAAATATTGAATTCAATATATTTATTAATTTTAAAATTATTTAAAAACATCAATAAGAATTACCTATTCAGTATAAAATTCTTATTAAATTATAAAAATGTAATATTAAATTAAAAATGTAGGGAATTCATCAGAGCATAGAATAGAATTAAGTCACAGTATATAAGAATAAATTAAAAAGGAGTAATTAGGCAGAAAATAAATTCCATTCACGGAAATAAAAAATGAAAAACGCGCTACACTATATACCATAAGCATACGCAAAGATGTTACTTAAATTTTTAATTTACGACGAGTCTTTGCTCTCCACAAACATTATTCTTTTCTTCTTGGAATGTCTTACTTCAGAAGTTGGGATTTTCTCTGCAGTTTCATCGCAAATTAATTTTATAATTGATGAAAGACTTTCCGGACCAAACGAAACCAGACGAGACCAGTGTGTTGGTTAGAGAGCGTGTGTTTTAGCTCTCTACTGAATAAAATGGAAACCACGCTCGCCGCATGGAAGCTTCAGCATATTAATTTAAATATGCATAAAACTTCAGAGCGTACTTCTTCTTTGGCCTTTCAGTTTTTCATCTCTTTTTAAGCTACTACTTCTATTCATAAAATTTAATTAATCAACTATTCCATTTCTTTCTCTACTGAAATTAGAAAGATATTACACATGTTAAATTGATGCATTGTATATTCTGTTTGTGGTTTGTAAATATCTCATTTTTATTCTCTTTTTACATTTCAAATTATAAAGAATATTAGTTTTAATTTATTTCTATTATCAAGTATTAAATTAAAATATTTATTGTTATTTTGACAGTTAACAATATATTTATTTCATGATTGATCGATTCCTTCCTTATAAAAATACATTCGAATTTTATTTGATGTTAGATGTAAAAATGGTAAGAAAAATACCAAAATGGAATTGCAACTTGATATTTCAGTTCAACGGACAATCAAATATTCATTACTTTTAAAGTGCTCTGTTGCGCTATTGATTCCAAGTCTGAAGTGAAGCCAATAGAAATCATATTAGAACTGGATATGAAGGTATGAAGCTTGCATTGAGCTTTTGGTTGGTAAATATCAACGAACAGCTTTCTTGTATATATGAAACAATGTTGTGAACATCCTTCTGTAGAATGAAGGGAACTATATATACCGATATTGACCTCATTTTTTGCTTATTTCATTTTTCTCATTTTCTAAGTTCATGTTTACGTCAGTAAAAATAATACCCAATATTTACATTTTTTATGCTACCCAGTTCATCTTTTATTAATGTGTATAGAAACTTGCTACAAATATCATCTCAGTTGTTTTTTGTTTTTTAAGAAAATTGAAATGCATTTATATTATTTATTATATATACTTTGAACTTTATTTATATGTCAGTTCATGAAATATCGTTTCATATAAATACTTTTATAAATTATTTTAATTTATTTAAAATATATATTTTTTGAGAACGGATGCAGATGTTTAAAAAACAGGTTTCGTTTTTAATAAAATTAACATTAAAATACAAGTACTTTTGAAATACTCCAAAAATGAATAATATTGAGAAATATTTTATTATTCAAATAGAAATTTTATTAAAATACATACAAAAAAAATTATTCTTGTGAGAAAATTCATTTTATATTATTCGCTAAAAATAAATTTCTAACTTTGAATGTCCATTGAAGTTGAGCATAAAGATTACATTCCACGCCCAAGCGACGCGTCGTCTTCATATATAAGAGAAAAGACGAAAACGCTGGTTGTACACACGTGCAACAGCAAGAACTAAGTTGAAGATGAAGTCTTCGCTTCTGTTGACAATTCCCGGTGGAAATAAGTTGTTTGCGCTAACTCAAACACTCCATTACTACGTCGGTTAAGAAACCGACATTTGTCAATACGTATAAAATGTTTTGCATTTGTCAAAAAAATGCAACGAAGCTGTCATATTTATTATAAATATAACAAGTACAGTCTAGTCAACATTACAATTCAATAGGATTTTTAATCTAATATATAATTATATTTTATATTAACGCCAAGGCTACGAAACTCTAAAATTGTTATGAATGACTTTTAAACAGCTGGTAGTACGACTGAGTTCAGAATTTAAATATACTATCACTCATTTCAAATCAATATTTACAATTACTAAATGAATTTGACTTGTACAGCTCGCTTCAGTTGATTCAAGGTCTTTGTTTGGGATTGTATTAATAACTCAAAGGTGGTGGACTGTAATTTTAAATTTTATTTTTACGATAACACTGAATTAAATCTATAATAATAATGCAAGGAGATACAATTAATAACTATTAATAACTAAGTATAATGAAAATAAATAAGAAAACTATTATTATATTTTTTCACTCGTTCACTCTCAACAACTACTCTGTTTCAATTCTCAAACTCAACTCTCTTAAAAGATTAGAAATTAAACACTCCCAAGGCTGTGTTTATGTAAAGTCTATTATCCTCACACCATCTCTTCATTCCCTTCAAGGTTACAAAAATTTGAACATAAATATTAAGAGAAATTCGGTGTCCAATACTTAACAATCTTTCAAATCAAAATTTTAGTAAGTGATGCTGTACGTATAGTTATAGCGAGTGGAAAAAGTCTAGAAATAGTTTCATTACTGTCTATTTACTGTGTTTGCACTTAAGCCAAAATTCAATTTTTTTTTTTTATATAGTTTAGCGATAAAAAAAATTGTATTTTTCAAAATTTCAAATAAATTGTACATCCATACTGCATTAACCTTGTTTTTCAAGAAAATGTAATAGAAAATCTAGCCAACTGAAATAATTACACAAATACGCATGCTCGTACATTGTTGCCTTCATTTTAAACATGTTTAGAGGTAATATTTGCTTTAATTATATGTTGGCAATATGTAAATTTGATACCGTAATATTTATTGTTTTATATATAGACCAAATATTTTGGAGCAAAAAATTTTCTGCACCTTATTTTATTTTTAAAAGGTAAAACACTACTAAGAATTGATGAATTACTTAAAGATAAGTAAAAGATATCATAAGTTTTTACTGTTCTCTTTGATTTAGTCTTGCGAAAAAAATAGATTTGATGAGTCAACTTCAAAAACTATATTTTTGTTATTTATATTTTTTTGTTATTTTCGGAATTTTTCTACTGTAACGCACATTTTCCATTAACTTGTTTTAAAACTAAAATATTTTACGAATACATTTAGTAAATGAATGATTTAAATCAGAAACCACGTACGCTTTTGAATATATAAAGTTAAAATAACAAAAAACAAAAAGTCATCTGCATTGAGTTGGTTGCAAGTTAAAAGTTGACAAACGTTGAATAATCTCTACAATTACAATTTGTTTTTCCATTCAACGATTTAAATCCAGTTGTAACGATTTTAACCAAACTGAAAAGCTGTTTATATTTACGTAGCGTTAAAATTTCTATTTTTATTCTGTTCACTATAAACATACATATGTACATATATTGGTTAAAACGATAATGTTAGTATAAAATTTATGGATTGGTTGTAATGTTAAAATCAATAATACAGTGTACATATGTATAATATTAATATAACCTATGGTTAAAATATATTTAAGATTCAGTCTCGTTTGTGAACAATGTATGTATATTTATAACTGTTTATTTTGGTTTATAAACATGATCATAATGAAGCGATCAATTGTTTAAATATTGTTTTATTAATAACGTCTGGGAGTAATTAATTAATCTATTGTGTATTTCATTTAGCAATCAACATGTTTGGAAACAAGTAATCGTATTAATTGAAATTATAGACAGTATATTGTTGAATATAAACACGTCGAATTATTATTAGATCGCGGCATATGTTTGTTTGCTTAACTACTGTCTGCATTCATTCATAAGTTAAATATGTTGTTATACAAAGATAATATATAAATTTTAGACATATTAAGCTTTTATATATATTTTTTTAATGTCAAAATAAAAATTAATTCAATTATGATGCAAATTTGTAATTTCTTTATACCTTTGTTTTTAAATACAGCAAACAAATCACTTCTAACGACAAACCGGTTGTTACGAATACATTTTCTTTATTTATATTTTGTATGCTGAAGTATTATCTGAAAGAACGACATCGGTTATTACGATAAATCGTTTAAAACAACAATATTTTGAGACATATTTGTAGCGAGAGATTTTATTCTTGTTGCAACTGAATTCAACTTTTTATTGCAGTTTGTGATGCACTAATGTGATGTAAAATTTTAGTTAGTTATAATCTTATATTTCTCAAATAAACTCCAGTTTTTTCAAATTAATCATACCATATTATTGATTAATTTTTATTGATACGATTTCATCACAGAAGCATAAACTCCCAAACCAAAAAATATCTTAAATAGAAACCTTATAAATATTTAAAAACCAATGCAACACAAGGTTTTTTAAATCCATAAACACAATAGACTTACACTTTTTAAAAAGAAAAATTGGACATTAAAATAGTGTTCCTATAATTTAAAATAATTTACGAAACGAAATTTTTATATGCCTGTAATTTAGTTTTAATTTAAATGCGATAATTCTTGTTTATATATTTGTTTCACTTGTTTTTATATTTAAAATGAAAATATAATATAATATAAATAAAAATAAACAAAATTTGCACTGTTATAACGTCCATTGGTTATTACGATCGCTTTTGTAGTTCCTGTACTCCATCAAAATAATCGGGTTCTAAGAATATTTTCTTTTACATTTCGCTAAGAAATAATACGAAAAATTATAACAAAAACAAAATCTATATGATATTTATTCCTATTTTATTTAAATATTCCTATTCGTCAAAAGTGTGTTGTGTGGGCTGGGAATAAACTGTATGGGGTGGAGCTTAAAAGTTACAAGTTTTACTCTGTAAATATAACCAATATACGTATATTATATTGTAACCAATGTATCGCTTGCAGCAAAATATATAAAATAATAATATCTCCTCTATAAGTAAAAGCTTAACAGAGCACTTTATTAAAATATTAATATAATTATTTAATTATAGTTACTAAATAGTATGGTTAAATCTTCTATAAAGTTTCAATTAGAAACATAATTTAAAAAAACAAAGTAGGTATATGCTATTCTAAAAGCAATATTGCGATAAACATTTCCTAGAAACAAATTATCACAAATGAAAAATAGAAAAAATTGAAACCGAATGTGAAATTCTATTCAAGTTAGTATAAATAATTAATATGAAAATTACCGCGAACTCGTATATATAATAAACGATGAATGGAAGTGCTAAAAGTTCCAGGAAATCACATGTGGATACCCTCGCCTGTTAATAATTGACAACAGCAAAGCTTTGACAGTGCTGAAAGCCGCAACTCGCTCGGTAAACCTTTATTAAATGGCAATCCGTGATAATTAAACTGAATTCAAATAAAAATTTCACAACGGAATTAACAACGACGTGAACAAATTATAAATTTGTTTTACAGTTTCCATCATTTTCTCCGTAAATAATTAACAATATTGTCAATTTAGTTTTTAATATAAATTTTATATAAAATAGATTCTATACATTTGGTAAAATTAAACTTTGAATAAGTTTTTCAAATCAAAATTCCATATAAAACTTTATGTGTATAAATAAAGGTACTAAAATACCTTTCATATAAGCCTAGTTGATAGAGTATTCAATAAAGTAAGGTTGGTAATATTGGAAAAGTTTTGTAAACATGTAAACCAAAATATTCTATATAATGCTGTATATTTTATTTATTTTCTACATTGAAATTTTATTTTTATCTACAATACTGAACACAAGAAAATATATTTTTTCTTTTTACAATTATTGGAATAAAAGGATTCAATTTACTTTAAAGTTTATTTAATATTATATTAATAAAAAATAATTAGTTATATCTTTAATTAATTATAATCTGAATTATAAGTGAAATTATTGAAATATATAAATTTAATTGTTTATTAGAAAACCTAATATAGTTAATAAGTTGTTCTTCTTCATCAATACATTACAAATATGATAAATATTAAAAACATTTTTAAGTCAAGTTGGTAGGGCGAAGGAGTCCACTCCGTAAATTATATTAAAATTTATTTTATACCCTAATGAGAATCAAATATAAAGTATAAATAATTTAGCCATTTAAATAATGTATACAAAATTTGGATTAGTGGGGCGGAGGAGTCCATTAATAGATCATATTATAAAGTGATTATTCTAAACAATATTAGAGTTTCGTACTTGTATTTTATGAGCCGTGTTCAGCATCTTAAAATATTTAAATTCATCAAAATCTCAAGTTGAAAAAGTTTCATGATGAAAAAACCTTCTTTACTTACGTGTAAAGAAACTAAAAATAGTAACAATGACAAAAGTTCGAAGCAAATAAATCATAGAGTCAAACAGCGTAGCAGAATCACAATAGTTTATTTGAATCAGGAGTCACAAAGCACAGCATCTTTGCATATTTGTTTTTCGTGTACCTATTAGAACATGCATATATTACGGTCCATTGAAATGTCGTACACAGTACAGAACTAGGCAAGACAAGTAGCGTTCATTGTCCTAACAAATTTTAACCCACTCGTGTTGGTTTCTAGTTATGTGTGAACATACATATGTCTGTTTATATGTATGTGGAGAATTAGAATTTACCAGATGGTAGATTTGTGTGCTACGAATTTAGATTCCATTTCAGTACCTTAGACGTATTATGCTCAATTATATCTAACTAGACTTGTATATTATTTTACGCTATTTTATACAGAAAAAAGAATATAAATTATATTTGTCTTTATAATTTTTTAATTATTGGTCTACATTTATATTCTTTTATAATTTTCAGTCATAGGGTAACATTCTGTGCATCTATGCAGTATTATTATGCACTAGTGTTTAATAAAGTAATATGAAGTTATACTTCTTTATAAGGCATAACCCCAAAAAAGCGTAATCTAATAGATATTTTTAATTCTTGAAATACATATCTGTCAAATTCTTTACATAGTTTTTTTTTTTTTTTAATTCAATTATATACATAGTCTGGAATATATATGGAATGGCTATTCTGCTAGTTTAATGTCTCATTCCAAACTTATTACTGAATATACTATTATATTTTTTCTAGTACTAGAAAGTAAGAATAGCCTTGGTTTTTTGTGTATCCTTTTCTTCAAAATTAATTTAAAGTGTAAGTACTTGTTTTGAAATTGAATGTTTCAATTTACCATTATTAATTTTAAACAAATTGGAGTCGCTTGTGATAAATTTTGTTGCATTAAGCCTCGAAAATACAAAATAAATAAGAAAAGTATGTAAAGAAAGTAAATGGAAGCAAGAGAAATATTTAATTTATATGAATTATTATAAAATGCTTTTAACATAGCATGATAAGAGCTCAATCTTGAAACGTTTAGTGAGTCTAAGACCTAGCGAATAATTAGAAGCTCCTTCACGTCTGTTATATCCATGGAGTAGCGCGTGCAAATCATTATCGCTGTCTGGTCTATGGCTACGACTATCATTCGAGTGAAACTAGCTGGTAAATCGGACCGTACTTCTCAAGACAGGCACAAGCACAAGCGGTTTGCTCGTTGCTGCGCTGCTTATTGTAAGACCCTTTCAACATCGCTTTCAACATCTTACTATGAATTTATCTTTAGAATTTCTGCATAGATTTACAGTTGGTTCTAATATTATTAATACCGCAAATTGCTGTTTTCAGTACAAGCGTTTACAAACACAATTATTGTTTTTTTCATTTTCTGAATATTACACCTTCTTTAATTATTATTCTAAAGATAGTTGTGAACTTTTAACTGCAAAAAAGTAACTATTTCTGTCTGATAATATGCATTTCATCGTTGAAACACGTTTGAAGATTGCTTTGCGAGCGTCAACAACAATTAAAACTAAGAATAAATACTGAAAATCTATTCTTTTCAAGTTGTTTTTAAAACTGTAGAACCGTGAATAATGAACCATTAGCATCAGATGGAACATTGTGTAAAAGCAATGTTTATACCAAAACCAGAAGCAGACGATTCATTTTCAGTTGCAATTAATCACGTAAAAGACATTGGCGCAAACATTGAACTTAATTAATGAAACGTTTCTAGAACTGAAAGTTCTTGAGTTGATCTGTGGCCTGTTTGCTTGCATGTTGCAGTGCTTGCCGGCGATGAACAAAAGAAAAACGGAAATGGTGCGGCGGAAGTAGTGAAACTTACGGTGAAGAGGGCGCGGCCGAAGGCTACATCACCGAACAGGCAAGGACCTCAACAGTGTCAGGTTAGTGACATTTTACTATCATTTTCAGCTGCTGTCGCTAAAATTGTTCAGCATCGTTATAAATTAAACAATTATTAACTAAAACAGAGCCTTCTACATTGCTTTATCGCACATTTCAGTTACAAAATATCTGTGTTACATTTTACGTTTTAAATTAAATATCTGAAAACTGTAATTGAATTAAAAGAAAATATGTGAAATATAATATATGACTAAGAAGAGATAATAAATAGATAATCTAGAATGCTTTTTGCAGTATTTGTTGTCTCGCAAGTTTTAGAAAAACGCGTTTTAAGTTTTCGGTACTTTAGTTAACGTATTGTACGGCCTCTGCAACTATTCTTGTATCTTTGCAATGACTTCGAATATCAATAAACCCTTTTAAAGGGTCATTCTAGATAGTATAAGGAATAGTTTGTGCAAAAAATAGATTCTTTGAAACCTTCAGGGCGGGTTCTACCCTTAAATATATTACAATAGCTAAATATAGAATATTTCATTATGAAAAAAAATCTATTGAAGTTAATATAAAATCAGATAAAACACATATATTGATTTCCATCAAATAGAACGAACATTACTACAGCAATTCAAACAGAATTATTTATTAATTACACTTTGTAGCTAGACATTAAGCTAGCTGGCTTGTATGAAGTTTAATTGTAACGGCAACGGCTTTTATGTGTACCATGTCCAGAAGTTCCCCCAACTATCCTTTCACCAAAAGCAGCTTTGTTTGTCTTGTTATATTTATATGTTCATTCGGGTACTGACCTAATCAAATTTCATTCGAATACATTTTTAATCAGCATAATTTGTTTACATTTCGATATTCCTTGTAAATCATATTTGAATAATAAAAAATGATATTTTCCTAATTGTTATTTTCATTATATTAAAACATATAAATTTCTCATTTTCATTCTATTTATGTTCATAATTATGTTTCCAATTAAAACGCTACAGTAACTATGTATGTTATGGAGTTAATTTTAATTTGAAAACAGTTAATTAGACTGTCATTTGTTGATATCTATTTACATGCAATTATATTTATTACATTTTTTAATTAAATATACAATATTTTGTATATTATTTTTCACTATATTTATATATTATTTTTTACTATATTTATAACAATTGAAGTATATTATTTGAATAAAATTGTCATTATTTATATTTTTGTTTATTAGTATCTTTTTAATCTTCAAGCGGTCGCGCGGAATCGAATCTAATCGCAGTTAACATATTTATGTTTAAGCTTTTATTTTAGAAGCAACATAGACGTCAAATAGACTATGCACGCCTGCCATAGGAAAAAATTTATTTCTTAACCCAATAAATTTTAAATTCTATTTTGTGAGTAAGATAATTTATTTAGGTACAAGACAATCTAAAATGAAAAAAAATAATACAAACAGATAATAAAACTGCTGTATTTTGCCAAACTTTGACTTTATAGTGTTTGATTTTATTTTTGAATAAAATACAATTTTTCTTAACAAATATTTTCCTTATTCAAAGATATTGTATCTAGTTATATGAAACAGTAATTTTTTATTAATTGATTTTCTTATTCAAATATCTAAAAGGTATATACGACCGCTACCGATTCTAAAGACTGCGCGCCCACTTGAAGCTTAATAAAATAATAGCCGGTATTAGGGTTATGGAAGAATAGAGATATTTATTTTAAATATGTAAGAATCCTTATTCTTAAATTTCTTTATACACTACTAGATAGTTTGAAAGAGGAGCCATTCATTCGACAGTAAAAAGTGAAAATTTATTCAATGTTTTAATTCTATATTGAATTTAATGATTATAAAATGCAATTGGAAGGGACCAAAGTAGAAATATACATTTAAAATTAATTGAGATATTAATAAAAGACTATAATTAAGCTAAATGATCTAGTTTAATTAAAATAAATAATTGAAGTTATGTTGAAATGTAGTTAACGTGAACTTATTGCAAATAGCATATATTATGACAGAAAATATCAAAGATAACCAATTCAGCTCGTATTATTCTATTCAAAATGATATCAATTTGATGA
This sequence comes from Pogonus chalceus, assembly GCA_002278615.1. Lineage (NCBI taxonomy): Eukaryota > Metazoa > Arthropoda > Insecta > Coleoptera > Carabidae > Pogonus > Pogonus chalceus. The sequence goes on from CM008235.1 coordinate 5,185,752, forward strand.
TAATGTAGTAAAATGCAGTAACATAGGTGGCATTACTTTACCGTTTTAACGCATAGTACATCGTTGCACAGCGATATAATCCACAAAACGTTCGAAATTTCCAAAACAATTGAAACGCTAAACTCATTTGTTTTTGCCGGCTGTAATCATATTTGCGGTACACTCCATATCGCCATTCCAATGTTTATGGCATTCACGAAACAATCGTTGGAATTTTATCATCAGTAATTTAATCTGATTATGGAAATGTCAACGTGTGTTTGCGTTTTAGATTACGAATCCACCACTACCAACATTATTGAAGCTGGTATTGGTGGTATATACTGCTGATGTCGATATATACCGCATTTGAATCGGGTTCTATTCGATGTAAATCTGATAAATGGACAAACGCGGCGCATCCTGCACGTTTTACAAACATACGAGCTGTTAGAAATGTAACTGGCTAATTTCCAGTTCTGCCACTCTATGCACTTTTAATCGAATACTTGCTAGAACATTTGTTTGTCTAGTTTTTTCATTGTTTGTTCAGCTCAAGTGGTTTGTTGATTTATGTTTTATGGGGCACTATACATACTTTAGTCACTTGCGAATCAAATTTATATTCTATTACTTTTGCAAACTATATATCATATTAAATTATCAAAGGGTTTTATGTGACTGAAAGTCGGACAAGTCTTTTTCAAAAGTTGTAGTTGAAATACTAGAAATTATTATTTTGACTGCTTAAATTATTGTAAAAGAAATAGTTTCAAAATAACAATAAAAATTAATTTTAAAAATAACAAAAGCTGAAGTAACATTTATAATCGGACAAATTGATAATTCTCAAAATAAATAAAAGAATTTTCGAAAATAATATTTTGTGGATAGACCATTTTTCTTCCGCATTGCTTCAAATTTTTGACATTGATTTCACAAGTTTTTTTTTATCAAAATTTTTTGAATTCTAATGTAATTGACGTTTTATTGAAACAGATTATAATTTGTATTCTTATATACGTAGTATATTCACTATTGCATCGTTTTTTTAGTACAACGTCCATAAGTCATCTCTAAATGTACGCAGTACTAAACTGAACCTTATTTATAGGTGTAATACGGCAGCGTGTTTTCGATACTAGTTGAGTACAACGAACAATGTATTTAAATGTAACTTCTCAATTTTTGTTATTAATTCGTTAATTATTGAATTATTATCAATTTTCATATACTTGGGTTTCTACTTTGATTAATAAGTTCAAAAAATATGTTTATTTATATTTGTAAATATAATTATAAACTCAAAATCAAAAATAACAAATCTCAAAGTCAGACCAATTGATAATTATTTTGAGAATAGATCATTTTGCAGCTTCACATCTAACAACAAAATTTTTCTCCATTCTTCATTCGGTTTTCTTTTATTATAACTCTGTCTAATAAGCATTTTCCGTTCAATACATCTCACAAATGCTCAATAATATTTAAATTTTCGGCAATAATAGTGAAGCTACACTTTTGTAATCATGGATGCGTATTTTGATTGTTGTCCTGGTAAAATATAACAAAATTTCAGTGCCAGTCTCTGTATTTAACATTTACTTTTTAAACAATATTAGTAGTTTAAAACTTTTGATTCAAATAATCTATGATATTTATAGTTACTGATTATCTTTAGTCAGTTTTATTAGAATAATAGAAAAAATACGGTTTCTTTCACAAAATATAAAAACTTTTTTTTTAATATAAGCCATTAATCGGAAAATAACGCACACCTTTTGGTAATTTTATAGAAGCTATTCTTTTGTAATGATGGATGTGTATTTTAGATTGATTATCTTAAGAAAATATAAATCGATCCAAAATTTTAATTTTAATTTTTGTATGAATTTATTATTTTATCTACTGTGTTCTCAATAAAATAAAACTTCCAACTTCTAAAATACGCTTGTCCGAATTTCAATGTGCGCTACTGTATTTTATATCTCGTTAAATATTTATTAATTAAAAGTACATTTATGAAAAAAAGCAATAAAATAATACGATAAAAATCAAACAATAGATTGAAATATTTTAGAAATACCTGTGATAACATTTGTGAATATTCGAAAAATATTCAAGTATTCATAAAAACAATATTGAATGGAGTGTAGGTGCATTTTCGATAATATACATACATACATACATATACCTACACAAACATTTTATATTACCATACCTATATGATATGTATGTACAGGTCTGTGCCAAAGTATTTGGGAATGCTTCTGCCCTGGCTAAGCACAAGCTGACACATAGCGATGAAAGAAAATATGTGTGCACCATGTGTGGAAAGGCGTTCAAGCGACAGGACCACTTGTAAGTTACTTCTTTACTGTTTACATAACACACCTGCTTGTTCTGATCGCTTTATTCACTTCACGGCAATTGCAAATTACATTTTCACTTTATTACATTTACCAATCTTTTATTTTTACTCTTTTTTACCTAATTTTATTTATTCATTTATTAAATTTTTAAATTAAAAACATATTTTACAAAACTGAATAAAACTATTTAATAAGTTTAATAAATTATTTTAAATGTTTCACCGAGAAGTTTCAGATTCTAACATCTTTTTTAAAATCAATTAATAATAGTTATTTCGATATTAAGGATAGTGTAAACATCCATTTTAAATTAAATTTTACTTTATTATATAGTGTTTAAAAAAAAATAGTTGAACCATGTCAATTTATTACTGATCAGACGAAATATAATACAAAAGATTGACCAAGCTTAAAAAGAAAAGATCCGGATTAAATGAAAGTTTAAACTCAACTTTAGTATTTATATACATCTTAAACAAATATCCGGATAACATGAAAACAAATTAACTTTTAGTTTTCATTTATAAAGTTATTACACACTAGACCATTTTTGAAAACTCAATTATACCTAATACTTTAAAAGAAACATTTGCCAACACTCCCCAGGCTATTCAGAATACACTAAA
>CM008235.1:5188988-5207459 GCA_002278615.1 Pogonus chalceus
AGTACATCATTTCAAATTAAAATATATTATATACTAAAGAAAAAAGAAAAATAATAAAATATGAAGTAGTAAACATATAAATGCTTATAACAAATTCGTAAACAATCCATTTCAGAAACGGTCACATGTTAACACACCGCAATAAGAAACCATACGAATGCAAAGCAGAAGGTTGCGGTAAATCATATTGCGATGCCCGGTCGTTGCGTCGTCACACGGAAAATCATCATAGTTCGACGGGCGCAGTTGCTGCAACATCAGCAACAACAGCATCCAATGCAACATCAACATCAAGTACCGTTAATTCAACGGTAAGTGCAGGGACTAGTATGTCTCCTGCGCAAGGTGCAGCCGCCGGTGATGCTGCCTCACCGCATGGAAGTTCGTGTATTCAATATGCACCGCCTCCAACTACAGCTTCCGCTACGGGTACAACAACAACGGTTTCAGGGAAAAGTCAGTTGCAGCAATTACTAGCCACGGAACCTGTTAAGGTAAACTTTCTGAATTGTGTTTCAAACGAAAAGCAATTTATAAGTTTTAATATTAAAATGATAATGTTTGTATAGTTAAATACTATATTTCCTATTATAAAATACAATAAATACATTTTGGTGTAGTTGGTTCAAACAGATCATATATTATGTTTGACAGTTTATTAAGATGGCCGCCACAGAGCAGCTGATTTATTACAACCTCAACCGAGACATTATTATCAGGATTACTGTAGAATTGAGGTCCCACGTGACATTATAGCGCTCCTAAGTAAAACAAATTACAATTTTGCTGCGTAGAATGTTTTATACCGCAAGCTAATTTATAGCGCTGCGTTTATCATCGATTTATTGTTAAATAAGACACACCTGAGCTAGATGCTGAACATTAGCCAACACTGCGGAAAGAAAGAAATTCAATAAATTAAAAAATATCTTTCTTTCAGATCTAAACTTACCCTGTACTGTAAAAAGAAATATAAATTATAATGATTTCATTCATACAATACACTTATTGCAGATTATGAACGCGTGAAGAAGATAAAATTTAATAAATTTTAATTGCTTACAGGGTGGAAATGGTGGTAACAACGATGGTTTAACCAAACAACAGCTGGACTTGATCCACCAAATTATGGAACAAACACAACGGCAATCACAGCCAGTGACCAAATCACCAACGAAAACCACCTCTAAACCGACCACCAAACAACCAACGAAAGTTCAAAGGGTTTGGACATCGACGGTAAGTATCATTGGAGGGATTCATCAATTTTTACAACAATCAATAATAAAAACAACTGCTTTACATACATCAATGCATTTTTATTTTTAACCTTTTTTTCAGCTTTTTTTTCCTAATAACTTTATTGACTTAATTTAATTTATTTTGCACATATTTTCATTTTTAATTTTTTTTTGTTTGCTTTTGTTTTTGAAACATTTGAATATCTCATGTATGTTAAAAGTTTTCATTGAGTATTAAATAAATTTTATTGATAAATTGCATTATTGATAAAAGCGTCAAGTAAACACAATAATAAGTAGAATATCTAAAAATAAAATGACGCTTAAATAAATCAACATGGATATAATTCTGACAAAATAAATAATTGCTTGCACTTCACAGTAATAATCTAGTTCGTGATGAATGAACAAAACGTGCTAAATAGCAAATTTCCAGATTTGAAACTCTTTCTAAAATAATATTTCGCTTCAAGTAGAATTAATTACCAACGTAGGATTAAAAAGCGTTCGACTTGGTCTGTACCGTAGCTGTTCCGTTCCATTTCTGGCCTGTATAGCGTACTGTGGTGCAAATTAACACTGGACGCTCACAGCGGGTACAATTTTACTAATTGGGGCTTGCGGTTGGATTAAAATTCTGCTCTCACTTCGGAGTTCGTACAATTACGGACAGTGGCAATGGTAGGCAGTATAGTAGGCAGTTGCCGGTAGCTATGGATGGCGTAATGCGGTTCCAACAGGCATGCGTACTACACTGGTCACTCTTATTAAAGCCCAAAGCAATTACAACCCAAATCTCCTTAAATTTTCACAATGATTAAGTCAGACTAATTAAAATTTAAAAATTTAACTTTCAACTGATTAGTTTTTAATCAATACTGGTACAGGATCACAAAAATTAATTACATCTATATGTTATCCTTCACATGTTCAATTTACACATTCACGCTTTTTTTATTTCGAACTTGTTTGGACATTTCATTTAGCTTTCAATTCTAAGGTAGGTACAGTTTCAAATACAAACTATATACTACATTCATTTATTTTCTATAAACTCTCACAAAACAAAAAAAGAATCTTTTTATACAACAAAATAATCACAAGTTATAAACAAATACTTTCTATTTTTATTAAGTTAATTATTATTTTATAATTTCTGCTCTAACCTCTCTTAAAATTAACATTTTTTCTTTTATTTCACTAAGAATTTGAAACATCGATATTAAAAAGTAAAACTAATGACATACATAATTATTGCTTTTGAAAACAATACCAGTAATTAAATACTTTAAAATCAAACAAATATGCTTTTTATTTGAACAATCAATTTCTGACTATTATTTTCTTCTTAACATATTTAATTTTACTATAAATATTCTTAATGATTTAAGATAATATATTTAACTAAAAAATTTAAGAATTTATTAATATAAACTTTTATTTTTCAACAAATAGTTTTATTAAAATGAGAATTAGCTAAAAGTTTCTAATTAAGTGATAAAAGTCTATATAACAAGTTAAAACTTGTCAGACAACTAATTTGGATAGCTTATTTACAACTGTTTGGGTCGAATATTGCATTAAATTTGGACTTTCTGCTTATATTTTGGTTTTAAATTTAATATTTTTTATCAAAATACTGATTTGGTCAATATATTTTATAACCACATTTTGAAATTAAGTTAAGGGACTAAAAACTAAATAACTACCATAGTATAAATAAAAACTATAATTGAAAATAAAAAAGAAGTTGTGCAGTTCTGTTTTATAACGAACTTGCATTTTTACGTTTTGATTATTTTAGAATGGTAGAAAGATATGAGTTTAAAGTAAAAATGATTAAATTAAAAAGCGAGATAAAGTGAAAAGAACATATGTATAGAAGAGTAAATTTTCCAGCAAGTAAAAATTAGTTTAGTTAGCTTAATTTTTATGAAATTCCATGCTTGACAGCACGAAATAACTTATGATGTCCAACAGTAGCGGTAACAACGGTAACGCTAATATGGTTGAACCCCTAATAGATTCTGGCATGTAATTTCGCTATGCTATTCGTAAATTCAGTGCACGGAAAGCAACGCGACCAACGAGTTGAAGATTCGTTGTATTTGTTCGTCGGACCAAATGATTTGCTTGTTGAACTAAATCGATAATTTGCGTTCGGCAATTTAGGATTTGTCGGTCGCGAGCTCTCTTTGATCATTGCAATTAAATTATGCATGCAAATCAATGAAACTCTGCTATGTCTGTCGAATAAACTTTTTATTTTATTATATGCACTATACTAATTACTACTATTTTATGAAACAATTAATGCTATTGTACTAAAAGTTAGGTTATTTCTTTATTATTTTACAGTCAACTATATACATACATAAATACTTAACCTATGAAACAACTTATTTTTAACATATTTGTACTTATCTTTTATAAATTTGCTATCTATGTTTATTATCATTTTCAATACAGCTGTTGAAATTTTAATATTATGAAAATAACTATTACTTGACGTTTTATTGAAACATATTATAATTTGTATTCTTATATACGTAGTATTTACGGTTCACTATCGCATCGTTTGTTTAGTACAACGTGCATAAGTTATCTCTAAAAGTGCGCAGTACAAAACTGAACCTTATTTATAGGTGTAATGCGGCGGCGTGTTTTCGATACTAGTTGAGTACAACGTACAATGTATTTTAAATGTTACTTCTCAATTTTCGTTATTAATTCGTTAATTATTGAATTATTATCAATTCTCATATACTTGGGTTTTTAATTTGATTCAAAAGTATGTTTATTTATTTTTATAAACATGAACATAAACCTTAAAATCAAAAATAACAAAACTCAAAGTCAGACCAATTGATATTCCTCTACTAAAATAAATAAATTTTCAAAATTATTATTTTGTGAACAGACCATTTTGCATCACCATGGTCTCAAGTCTCTTTAGCATTAATTCCATAAGTTATTTTACAAAAAGATTTTGTAATTTTTCTCTATTCTTAATGTAAGTCAATTATCAGGTTTTTTTTATTAGAACTCTGTCTAATTGCCATTTTTCTTTTCAATACATCCCAAAACTGCTCAATAATCTTGTAATTTGAGGTTGTTCAGATTTGTTTTAAATTTTTTGGCAATTATAGTGAAATTATTCTTCTGTAATCATGGATGCGTATTTTGGATTGTTTTCTTGGTAAAATATAACAAAATTTCAGTGTCAGCCTCTATATTTAACATTTACTTTGTTAAACAATATCTTTGTAGCAAAATTAGTAGTTTAAAATAATTGATTATAATAATCTACGATTATCTATAATCATAAACCATGAATTGAAAAATAACTAAGCTATTATTTTAAACATTTTTTATCGAAAACTAAAAGAAATATATTGTTTTTCGTGGTACATTAACTAATTAGGAATCTATATTTATTTTATAAAGAAGATATAAGCAGAGTCCGATAATTTGATTCCACTTAAAAATTCTCCTTCGGTATTGGAGAACTAACATATTTACCCACTTAGTTGTTATATAAAGAAATCCTTTGACTATCTTCGAAATACATAATAATCTATGGCTTAAATTTCTATTTAACATAAGACTTGCATCAACGAGTTTTCTACGTCATACAATAATAACATATGCTCTGCTCTAAAAAAAAAAAAAATCATGCAAAATTTCTATTGTAACACAGTCACATATTTTTAAAGGTCAGTTATATTTCGCATTGAATTCATTTACTATCTCTGTCCCTTAAAAACATTAATCACAACCCTATACGTTCATTTGTCAATGAAGATTTTTGGCGCCGAGAGCACTGAACACACTTTAAAGAAATCCCTATAGAAAACAGCAAACTAACGGAACGTTCACCCCGCCGACTATATCTAGTATAGGGGTGGGGTAATGCAGCATCATTTAAGATGACCGGCCACGCTGGCCACTGTCCACGTCACAGGGTCAGGGGTCAGACGGTTCTCACAGCATCTACAACCGGACCGGATCATCTTAAACGATTGCCAAACCCCCTAGTGTTGTATTAGGGAAGTTAGCGACTAGTTTTAATGTGTTCTACATATGGTTTCATCTATACTAGAAACTTGTTTTAAATAGGAAATATTTAAATGTTTCTTCTAAACTCAATATACATATACATTTGCTAAACATTTTTTTTATTGTTATCGAATATTTTGCAGAATATATTATTATTTTATGAATTGAATACTTATTTTAAAACTTTAAATCAACAGCAAATGAAATCTAATCAAGCAACTTGATTTTATATTCTTATTTTCATTTATCTTTACAAAACAAAAGATTGTAGTTACTTTTGTTTTATCAATAATAATACAGCACTTATTATTATTATTTAATTCGAAAGAAAACGTTTCTATCCAATATCGAAAATAGATATTGTTATTAAATTGAAAAAATATACAATTCTTTAACCTAAAATTGATATGTTAAGCTTGCATTTTAATTAATATATTACATATATTTTAATATCACAATTAATTAACTAAAATAGTAAAAACATATCTGCTATATATTTGATTTTAGTGATTATATTAACAGTAAATTTGGAAATATTTTGTATTGTTCGATTAAATTTATCATAAATTAATTTAAAATATAATTCCAATATAATTCATAGGAAATTATTTATCACTAATGCATTCGAACTAAAATATTTACCTTTAAATTATTGAATAAATAATTATATTTAATAATTCATATGTAATTAAAAACATAACACAAATATTTATTGAAATATAAATTTGAATAGAACGCACATAGGATGAATATCCGAATCAGAAATTTATATTTGCGTTGGTTTTGAATTTACATGAAAGGTCTGGTTTTATCACCATTATTTGTAAATAAACAATATCCGTAATTCCTTTTAATTTATTTGTATACAGTTTTATTTTTATAATCCTTTGTATACGATAAAACTAATAATTTTTTATTTTTTTATTTCCTTGTCCATGTAGTAAAAATAATTGTATTTAATTTTATGAGAGGAAATTTTGCAATAATAAATAAAATATGAATTTACTTAACTTTATATTCATTTTAATTGTTTAATAATAGATATTGCTTATCCAATTATATTTCCATTTCGACATTTGAAATAAAAGAATATTTTTTGGCATTCAATAAATACTTATTGGAAAAAAGAAAAATAGATGCGTATACTTAACATAGTTAAGAGCTTTAAACTTACTGTTTATATTTCTTTACCATACAATGCAGAAACAACATTTTATTTAAAGCTTAATGTAGGTTTGAACAAGTTCAATACAAAGTTTTATACAAAATTAACTGATTTATTAACGAAACATATCTTTTAACTAAGATTTTAATTTATTACAGATTATATAAAAGTATAAACTTAGGATAAAATTTTATCAAAAAATGTTCAGGTGCAGAATCCCGCGTTTTTAAAGGGAATTCCTTCGTTGAATTTTAACCCCTTCCCTAGTTAAAAGATGACATTGCTGGTTAGGGCGGCTAACAATCCGGTTTTAAAATCACGTGTATTTATTTTCAGAATAACTTGTCTTGCATCTAATATCTTCTTGGTTGATTATTTGATTATAAACATTCAAAGGATGCAGTTGTGATTTTGTGTTTTGATTTAGTTGTAATGTGAAATTATTTTGTGATTTTTTTTTAATTGTTGTGCAAAAATGAATCATTGGATACCTTATTATTATCGATATTATTATCAGGTACTTATTTTTTTTTTTTATTAAACAATTAAATTTTATTTACCAAATTTTAATTAAAGATAGCAACAGTTTTATTGAAGAAATTTAAAGAGAGGATTTTTATAATAAATAGAAAAATATATATATTGAACTTAATTCTTAAAGTGATTTAAACTAATAGTTCTCATTTTTCATTAGAAAAATTTGACGTAGCACGAAATACGATATACATAAAGCTTTATGAGTTTTGTTCTATTTATGGCTTACGATGAATTATTTAGAGTTATTGATTTTTCAATAAAAGTGTTATTAAAATGCAATCTAATATCCATTTGTATCGGAGAGTTGCAGGAAAGTTAATATGGAAAGAAGTAAACATTCAATAAATAAGTACATATCTTTTTTGTTTACCCTTTTTTCGAAAATAAATTTATATCTATCGACTTTTCTAATCCTTAATGATATGTCTTAGTTTTTAAATATTACTTACCTTGTATTATAATGAGTGTGTAGCTATACAAATGATTTATAATTTATTAATTATTTATATGAAAACTTTTTTTTTTAATTTATAACTAATAAATAGTTTAATTTTAATGCATTTATTTATCAAAATTAGAAACTTACATGTTTAAGCATATTTTAATATTAAATTATAAAATATATCGTTAAAATTTAATAATTTTATTAAATTTATCAATAATATATATTCAAATATCTATAAATTAATTACAATTTTGAGAACTTTTATTGGTAAAATCGTTTAATTTACTTTTTTTTTTTAATATGTTTGTAATTGCGCATTGAAATTACGGTTTTAATTGGATAAATTTAATATTATATGTGTTTAATCAGAATAAATAAAATGTTGATATCATTTATAATAAATAATCAATGTTGTAACATCTGCGCGGACATTAAATTCGAATATTTTTAGGGACAACAAACAACATCAACTAAACAAACAACAAACGCAACTGGCTCAAATAATGTTAAATCTACTGCAACAACAACGGGTGTATCTGGAGTCCAAGGAGCAGCTGGTAATTCAACATCACCCGCAACTGCTTCTTCAGCGGTTAACGCTGTCGCGAAACCGGAACTTAAGCCCGTAGAATGCAACCTGTGCCACCGAAAGTTCAAAAATATACCTGCCCTCAATGGACATATGAGGTTGCATGGTGGATATTTCAAGAAGGTTGGTTTTATATATTTTATTTGAGTTAGAACTTTTTTAACAATATAATGAATTATAAAAAGTTCTTTCTATAATAATAACTAGAAGACGAAATTATTGCAGGACTCGGAGAACAAAAAATGCGAGAAGAAAGAGAGTTCAGGTCCTCCTCTTCAAACAGCAAGTGTGAGTGTCCGAGCGCTTATCGAAGAAAAAATAATCAGCAAAAGAACGACAAATCCTACTCAGCCACAACAACCTGTCAACAATACGGCCAGTGGAACCAATTCTACAAATACTAGTAATGTTTCCAATAATACATCAACAACCGTACCAGCGGCACCAAGTGACAATGTTGTAACTTCTATGACCAATGCACCGCCGCTTTATCCGTTAACGATGCATTCCACGGGCGAGGCGGACGCCAAAGTAATTTCAATCTTTTGAAATATATCAACGGCAATTTAATTCTCAATGATAATGTTTCTTAAAGGTAACGTCATTTGTGATGCCCGCACCACCCGCCCCGCAAACGTCAGCCACAGCCGCGCCGGTCGCGGACAAGGCGCGAAGACATTCCGATGCAGAGACGTTCACAGTACCCCGTGCACCAAGTGCAAATAGCAATACACAAGTACAGCAGGAGGCTGAAGCACTTGCAGATATGATTTTAAAACGTGGAGCAAAGGTAATTCCTTCACAAGCTCCTCAATTATTCTTTTTCTTATTGCAATATAATATCCATATTAGGTTTCGGTGAAAAGAGCAACGTCTGATCCAGGCCGACCAACGCAACAAATTCAGTTACAGTTTCAGCCTGGAGACGCATTTGCTTTAGCTGGTGTTACGTACCAAGCAGAAGATGGTGGATATTTCTCACCTAATTTACAGGATGATGTATTTCATCAAGTGCAAGATACGATGTTACTACAAGGTGTTGACGCCCAACAGCTTGCGTCCATTCAGTTTCAAGCAGCGTCTTTATTACAAGAGCAAGATGAACAATTGCAAGACATTGCGTCTTTGGAGGATTATGCTACTGTAACTGCCAGTTTACAGGAAACAGTAGATACTTCCACATATCAAACACGACATACAGTTAATCAGGAATTACAAGCCGTATTAGATTCACCTTTACCAGAAAGTTTAGCTGAATTCAGTACGTTCCACGCAAGCAATCTTGATATGCCTTCACCTTCATACCAAACACAATCACCTGCTCAACAATTTACTAATTCACCACATACGTCATTAGCGACACAGTCACCTTTGCAATCTCCCTTAATCCGACATGACTCGCCAGGGTTTGCATATCCAACACCTCCTGCGAGTCATGAAGGTCAAAGTCCATCGTTTGTTCAAACTTCTTTATTACCGATGATATCCCCGCAACAAAACACTGACTTCGTCCAATCGATGAACCAAACAAGAGACCCTGAAGAACCACCCCAAGCTTCATCTCCATTATCTGCAGCGTTTTTCACTTCGACGATGTCAAGTGCAGCGGCGGTCGAAGAAGCTTTGGAAGAGGTTCTTCCAGGAGAAAGTATATCACCCGATGATATTTATCCATCTCTGTCGAATTCACCACCTCCACAATCCCCTATTTCTGTTGCAATGACACCTGTTCCATCACCGTTATCGAGTATGCCTACATCGACAACATCTGTGTCTTCTCCAAGACCTCAAACCTCTTTTGCCCCTGTGTCTACAAATATAACGTTTCCAATGTCTCCTCATTATACGTTTCAATCGCAAATGATGCCTAACTCGGATGACCCATTATTATCTAGTAGCCCCAAAGATTTTTCAGCAAGAAAACGTTTTGAGTTTAGTAATTTACAATCTTTGAAAATTGTTGGAAATGGATACATCGATTTTACAAACCCCAATCTTGCTGGAATACTTGTTGACAATAACGGTGAACTGAAATTTATACAAACTTCAGGAAGCCCTATCCAAGCAAAAAATCTTATTGTAACCGGAACTAATATTGCGGCAGCAAATACAACGATTAAAACTGAACCCGAAATAAAAAATATTCCTCAACAAAAATTACAAAAAATTAGTAAAACGACGCAGTGTACAATACCCTTGAATAAGAATATACAAGTTCAAAGGCCTAAATTACATGTTGCGGTGGACAATCTTAAACAAGAGGAACCTGATGATGTATTCCTTAGTCCGACCTCGTAAGTATTGAATACTAATTAGTATTTCTATGACGTTTATTCTTATATTTGATTTGAATAGCATTCCTGCAAGTCCAAATAGAATATCACGTAAAAGACCTCGATCAGAGCCCCTTCACCTTCCAGTGGTTCATCAGTCGAGATTAAGAGCTGCAAGAGGGCGTCCTCCTGGTGCTGCGCCTTATACTCCTTTACCTATGTTGAATCCTTCCCGCCATGGCCCTGGCCTATACTGGAATGCAAAATTAAAAACAACGGTGGCGATGAATTCCCAAAGTAATTTTTACTTTAATTAATTCCTTGATCTATCATTTATAAGTTCATATAATTCTAGATAATCAAGATGATAGTTCTATATCATCTAGTAGTGAATCAATCCCAGAAAGTGATTCAACTCCACACATAAATGTTGGTTCCCAATATCAATGTTCAATTCCTCCTTGTAAAGTTGGAAGAGAAAAAGATAATAGAGAACCAACCTATGAACATCTTCTCTGGGATCCAGGCATAAATAATATTTGCACAGATAATGAAGGTATCACTTAAAATTTCACTGTATTTTAATGTTCTCTTTAAATTCACTTTTTATGGGGCACTGACTTATATTTTAATTCGATTCTAGTTGACATGTACTTGGATTTTGCTTGCTGCGCGGCTGTACCGGGTGGTGGTCGAAATAAAGAATATGCTTTACATCTTCTGCATATGTGCGGAGGAAATATACATGTAGGCGTTATAATGACTTTTTTCTTTTAAGAATCATACATGTTTTTTTTTTTATTATTATAGGAAGCAATGTTAAAATTAATGCAACCTATGCCTACGTTACCGCCAGATCATCCATTATTACATTACCATTACTCGGAAAGTGATCAGTGGACGATAGCTGAAACTGAGGCCTTCCATCAAGCAATTAATAAGCATGATAAAGACTTTTTCAGTGTCGCTCGAGAGGTAATCTTCATTTCTCTTCTTCACTTTATATGCTTAACTATGAAGACACTTATATTTATATTTTTTTCACAGATTGGTACAAAAAATGTAAAACAATGTACGCAGTTTTATTACGTATGGAAAAAAGTTTGTGTAGACGAATACAGACGGCTTCGGTTAAGTCGGGAACAAAAAGGTTACGGCAATGGAAAAACTAATTCGGAAATTGAATTTGAAGAAAAACCTTGCCTAGATACTAAATTATTAGGAGTAAGTTAACTTTTTCACTTTTATCACTTATTTTTTATTACATCTTATTATTATTATTTTTTTTAGATCGCTGACACAGAATCTCCAATGTCTGTTACAGATCACAGGCATTTTATATGTGAATTCTCCGAATGTTCAGCTGTAAGTGTTCAATTAAAATACTTGTTAAGAAGGTATGATTCATCTCACTTTCTTCATTTAGAGTTTCAATTCCCGGGCAGCGTTGAACGGTCACATACGTATCCACGGAGGCACGGCTCGACGGTCGCCAACTCCCACGTCACACTTAGAACGACGAGGTAGTTCCGTAACTCCAACACCCACCACTGTTGACTTCGTGGAAGAATATCCTTGTAAAATATGCGGGAAGTAAGTGCCTGTTCTTCTGTACCACTCCATTACGTCTAGCGTAGCTAAGGTAAATGATTAGTGTTCAGAATTTTCCACTGCTTGATGGTTTGACTATAGCGTGATTTATATAAAAAAAAAAACATCCAGTGGGCGGACACCAGAGGTATATTAATTTAGTTTTTTTGTTGCGGATGCAGTCGTACATTCGTAGATAAAATAGTATATGAAATACTGAACATAATTTACTTATTTCTAACATACAATAAAGTTAACTTAATATCAAGAACAAAACTACAACAATTTATAAGAATTATTCTGAACATTGAATACCTTAACAGCTATATACGTAACAATTTACAATACTAGTTTAGTCAAAAACAAAATGTACCAATGAAAAGATAAATTAGTATTATTGCATGTAATTCTATGTAGTACACAAAATAATACTTTATATACTTATTACATCAGTGTACAAAATGTTTTTTTTAAGTAAATATGCATGAATTTCTGCATGTAATTAAGGTTATTGTTTATAAATGTGAAAAAAGTATAACTTACAAACTATTTGCTTAAAACTAAGATAAAATTATTAATTATATGTGTACACTTTTTTCAGAGTATTCAGTAAAATAAAAAGCAGAAGTGCACATATGAAATCACATCGACCGCCTGATCTTGATCAGAAAAAGAAAAGTAACGAATTTTTGCCTGGCGTAGTTCCTGACACGACCATATCAAGTCCAGTTGCACATGCGCATGCACCGTGAAGCCCAAAATTAAACCTACACGGTTTGTACCATCAATGCAGAATTATTAGCACTTAGTTTTGCTGTCTTTATAATTTTATTATTTTACGTATATTTAATGTTATTATAAATTAATTTTGTTAAGGCTGTGGCACAGTTTTTAAGTCCTAACTTTAATTCTATTTATTATTATTATGATTATTCTCTAATCTGTAAATATAATAAGGCAAATGTTAAATATTGTCTGTTGTGATACAGCCTTAAAATTAACAATAAATAATAAAATGGTTTTGAAAGTTTCGCGCAGGGTAAAATTTCTCAAATAATTTTGTTGAATAGATAATACGACAAAATGACAAAACACTCTCAATCAATCTTAAAATACTCATTATTGTAGTTATCAAAAGCTCAAAATAACAGTAATCAAATACAGTATTATTTAAATACAATATTTATGTGCATTAGTGCCTACGAATATTATTAGCATTTTATGGATAACAGTACAAGTCACTTGTAAAATCAGTATTTTAACAAAAATTGACGAAATCAAACAATTATTACAATAATATTAATATGAAAAAATTTTCAACTAGAGAAACTTAACTTTTAATAACTATTTTCTAATGCAATGCATATTAAAAGTGAACAATCAAAGTACCAAATCAAATTTTAATAAAAATGCCAAAAGTATAGAAAAACTATCTATTTATTTTATTTGAACTATTTTTTGGTTTTATATTGATTTGTACTGCCATGTAGGGTTTGTGAGTGTGTGTAGCGAGTCAACTTAAAGAAGTGCCTTTAAAATTGTCGAGTGAGACAAAAAATCTAATACGATTCGTTGCTTTCTTTAGAATGTGTAAAAAATATAATGAAACGGATTTAAATTTGAATTTAATTTCACAAAACAAATAAATAATTTAATAATTAGTGCATTTGTTTAATATTAAGCACTACTTTTGTGATATTAAAATCAAATGAAATGTTAGGATAAAAGTGATAAGAACCACCGGAAACAACGAGTTGTATATAATAATTTTCATAAAAAAATAAATAAAAATCAGATTAGATAAAACGTTCAGTAAACCGTTACTATTCAGATGCAATATATTATAAGGTTGCAATCTTTGGTAATGAGATAGTATTATCTACGAGCAATAGATATGAATTATTTAAATAATCAAATATCATTAACGGCCATAATTAAAATTAGAAATATACGTACAGCATGCGCTAGTAACTTTTGCCTTGTAAATGCATATCCAAAATAAACAACGTAATTTAATCTACGCGATATGTTATTATATCGGGGTAAAGTCTACGCATGCGTAAAAAAATAGTTGATGCCATCGGGCACCGCGCAAAAAAATAAAAACGCGGCTGTACTGTTTACTCTGTGTTGTGATCTTTTTAAAAGTCTATTACTATGAATCTATCTATATATTATTATATTAATATGATATCTATATTATTATTATTACTTATTATGAATTATAATTAATTAATGAATTAATTATTATTATCTACTTTTAAATATGATATTCGTTGAACATCATGTGTTTACATGTTTGTAACGAGTATTGTGTCGTCGTAGTACGGGAGGGGGTTTAGAACAGGCGGTCGGTTATGTGTACTCTCCAGTCTCCAGTGGACAGAGGAATCTTTGCATTATTTTCCATAAATAAAATGACAATCTTTATTAATTTATTAGTGTTTATGTATTGGTGTATTTTATAAGTGTCTCCAAATAGACATTAAATTAGATGTTAAGATTGCTAATGTTATATCATGTTACTTGTTAAATGTTAACACTATTTTGTAACCCCCCAAAATGAGGCTGGTTGTATGTTTTTAAATGCTCATACGGAAATGAGAATAAATGCGTTCTTAGATTTAATATAATTATATTAACGATAATATGGTGTATTCTACTACATAACACACTCAAATAACACAAATTACACTCCACACAGACATACACGTACATACAAAAATATATGTGTTGTGCCGAGATTCCTCTGCTCTCTCCCTGTGACATGCGTGTTGTGACAAAACGTAACACACGCTGGTTTACAACCAGATGCTCATACACCTCTCAATTATTATTGTTAAATGTAATACTGTATGTACCTTTTGGTGGTAATACGTTTACACTCGCATGCGCCAACAACTCTGTGCAATTGGGCCTCAGTATTCATCAACGATTTTGTACATAGCCTAAATATTCTCTCTTAAGTGTTACGTACAAATTGAATTAGGGATGAATTTACAAAAGTCTGTGTTCCCGTAAACAATGTGATATGACTAGATGCTATAACTAGTGAAATTTATAAGGAACGATTTGTTACATATTTAAGTAATGGAAGACAGCTGATAGATAGATACAATTGATTTTTGCAATTCAACTAATCTTTACAATAAATATCATATTGAATAAAACTTAAAAAAAAAAAAAATTGAAAATAAATTTTAATCAATAAACTACATGACATAGTATTTTCTATATTTTCAAAAAATAATATATATACACAATCAATTAAATATGATGAAATTGTAAAGATTATTTGATATAGAAAAATCTGTAACAGACAGAATAAGAAAATAATAGAGAGAACGGAATAAAAAAAAATTAAAATAAAATAAAATAAAATTGAGAGCTCGTAACGTTGGCCGCCAAATTATTCGGACAATTGATTGTTTTCATAACGAAATTCAAATAAGTTGAACTGATGAAATGAATCACAATTTTATATCTAACCGTAACTTTTGATATCTCATAAAATAATAACAGGTTAGAATAAATAATAATAATATATCAAAATTACAAAAAGTTTTATTTGAAATAAAACTTATAAGAATATCGTAAATATAATAAATTTTAACTTTAAACTATAAATGGGTGTTTCATTTACTTATTTCAACGTTTATAAGAAAACAGTCAATATACATATGTTATGTTTCTTATTATATGTACTTGTAAATTTATGATAGGAATATTTTAAGTGTGATTTAAATCTGAACAATCATTCTTGTAAGATATTGATGAATAATCTATTATAATGTTGCTGTGAACTTTCAAAAACAAAACAATACCTGAATGTCCAAAAAAATCCGTTTTCGAATACTCAGAACGTTCGTTATTTACCTTCACTTCGTGGTGAATTATTTTCAAAGCGAGTTGTGGGTAATTACTTTTCTGTCTGATGAAATTCCAACAATGACATCGTTGTAAATGTGTGCCTGTACTGTTTCATTTGTGCCAACATTCAGAATATCAAATCTTTTAAGATAGCAGCTGTTTGTATTCGAAGCTGAGCTTAGAAAGTGTGTAATATATTTTAGAATAATAGCTTGTATATTTGTACATATTGCTAATGTTACCCATTCTTAAAATGCACTCTCGTCGATATGATCATTTTTGAGTTGGAAAATTTGAACTTTTGTAATATTAGACATATATTTAAATATAATTATAAAACTATTCGTTATTTATATATAAAAAAACAAATATCGAATATCTAAGATAGTTTTATACTATATGGGGATAAAAAACTAATTGTTTTCATTTTCTAAATTTTAAAAATAAAATTTAAACTTTTTTTAATAAAAAATTATTCAATAATGAACTATGAAATGTATTGTTGTTTGCATGGTATGAAATAATTAAATTAATATTAATAAGTATTAAATATCAAAGATATAATATGTTATTAGATTTTTCTTTTCAAAAATTCAAGTTTTTGTTATAAATTATAATCAACTCAAATATTATAATATATACAGGCTACTTATTTATTATTTACATGCTTAAAAAAAACTTCAAAATTATTTTTTCCTGCTTAATTCGATTAAATAAGTTACATATTTAGATAAAAATTTGAGTTATAATTTTACGCGTTAGAAATATTTATAATTAAGTATGTAAATAATAAAAGGTAAAGTTGTATAAAATTAGTGTCAATTTAGAAAAGAGGTGTAAATGAATCCATATATAAAAATAAAAAAATGAACCCATAAAACATCGATAGAAATAAATAAAAAAGGAATAAATAGTAAGAATAAAATATATATTTTCACATACTTGTAATACAAAGTTTCAGATTTCGACTCGGAAATACTCATTTTGATGAACTGTGATTTGTAAATGTTTAAATTTTTATTATTAGTAGGAAATATTTTGCCAAAATTATTTGACCCTGCCATATTTTACGCGTGAATTAGTAGGGGACGTGTAGTATGCAATAAAGCTATACATAATAGTAAATATAAATACGTGTTGAAATAAACACAAAAATATGTTCTTTCTAATTTCGCAGTCCAAACTAATAACTGTGTTTTGAACAAACACAAAAATAGACTCCTAACGCTTGGTAAAAGTATAAATGGGAATTTTTCGTTAAATAAAATTGTGTGTTTGAAATGATTGTATTTAATTTTGCAGCAAATATTAAATATTATCTTGTAACATTACCCTTTAGACACCCTCGTACCTGAGCATTATACTGTTACCAAAAGAGGTAATAATTGTAGTGTTTTTTACCTTTCATTAATTGATTATGTGTTGTTAATATTTAAATAATAAATGAAATATAAAAAGGGGCTTTGTTTCTATATCTATTATGCTGATGAATTATATTTAAGCATTATATTTTTTATCTATAAGAATGTTCAAAGTTTTTTTTTGTAGAATGCAGGATACATTTTTATTTTTTAAGCTACGAATTGTGATCTTTATTTCAAACTTCCATGTTAGCTGTTTTATTAACAGCATTTAAATAATTTTTTTGTTTTTTCAACTAGATAAATTTTTATATATGTATAAATAAATAAATAAATTATAAAGTAACTTGTCAATATTTGTTTAACATTAATGTATGTAAATATATAAGGTATTTAATATAACAGCTAACTTCACATAAATAAATAAATAAATCATTTTTTAGGTTATAAAAACGTTTTGATAATGTGTGTTATTTTCATAATTTTTATATATTTTTTATTTAACGAAAAATGTAGACTTACGTTAAGCTGCAGGATAGCACGTACGTTTACATTTTAATGGTATTATTTTTTAAATAAAATATTTAAAAAACAACTCATCAGCAAAATAGAAATGTAAAACAAGCAAGTTTGTGTGTGAGAATGCTTCACGAGAATTTATTATATAGTAATTTCTTCATGTGCTCATTTTTGTATAAAAAAAAAACAAGTAATTGTCTTTAATCAAATGTCAATACATTTAAAAGTAACAAAAACACTAGCTCAAATGTTTCTATATTTTTTTGACTTGATAATATAATATTGTAGGACTATAGCCATGAATGCCATTGGCGCGTGTGTTCATCGAGCACCTGAAGGTTTGTCCATTGTAAAAAAAGAATTCATTGTTAATCAAAATTATCAATCAAAATGTATTATGAATTCACCTGGTGTAAATTGCTTGTATCCTCCCCTAATGATAAAGATATTCCCATATATATTATATATGTTATATATAAATATGTTACTATGAACAGGCCTTCAGGTTGCTATATAAAATAATAATTTATACTCTTTTACATACTTTTGTGATTCGTAATCAAATATCTTTCACCGTGTATTTTAATAATACATTAATTATTATTATTGTATTTTGTTTGTTTTTCTAAACAATATTTGTTGTTGAATTCTGTCCAAAGATTTCCAAACTTATTATATAAATTAAATAATAAAGTGTATATGTATATACTTGTATTATTGTATTGTATGCACAATAAAATATGAAGTTGTACTTATATTTAATTCGACGTTCTTTATTTTATATTGAATATCATGTATTAAATAATATTTTTATATATATAT
>CM008235.1:5231179-5247300 GCA_002278615.1 Pogonus chalceus
ATTAAGCTGAAATTTTGGAAATACACGTTTCATAATATTTCTAATAGAATCCCGCCTTCGAAAAAAATTCCCAAAAATAGGCCATTTTTGGCAAAAATCGCAAAACTATAATACAGCGATTTTTAGCGATTTTCAGCCTTTCAATTTTAAGAGTGTTTTTTGCAAATATTTTGCGGTATAATAGTGCTATTAAGCTGATATTTTGGAAATACATGTTTCATAATGTTTCTAATAGAATCCCGCCTTCGAAAAATTTTTCCAGAAACAGGCCATTTTTGGCAAAAATTGCTGGACTATAATACAGCTATTTTTAGCGATTTTCAGCCTTTCAATTATAAGAGTGTTATTTGCCAATATCTCGCGAAATAATAGTGCAATTCAGATAAAATTTTGGAAATTCACGTTTCATAATGTTTCTAATAGAATCCCGCCTTCGAAAAAATTTCCCAAAAATAAGCCATTTTTGGCAAAATTAATCCATTAGAGACATTATGAAACGTGTATACCTAAAGTTTAAGCTTAATAGAGCAATTTTAAATAAAATGTTGAAAATCGCTGTATTATAGTCCAGTGATTTCGCGATAATTTAACGAAAAACTTAACTTTAAAAAATTTCTAATTCCCTATTTTTTTTTGCAACAATCGACCATATTTCAGCAATTTAAAAGAAGACGGAAGTTGATAGAAAAAGTAGACGATTCGTGCTTATTCCAAGTTTTATTTTCCTTATCCATATATTTATAAAAAAACTAAATCTCTCAAAAATAGCCTAACCCTTGATGTATAACCTAGCTTTATTTAAAAATTCGTCCTTTTTTATATTTATTCCTACGTATATACTCTTTACCACCATAGTTATAGAATACTAAAAGTCATACAAGTGGGAAAATACCTTCCTCTTTTGAAACACGGCGTTACTTGATAGGAAACCTCATGATATGTACTTGTTTTAATTTTTATCCTGATATCCTGAATTTTTGCCGAGATATTTGCAAAAAACTTTATTGTTTAACGATTTTATATAGTGGATCTATTGAAAGGAATCTTAAATTTTATGGCTAGGATGTAATTTTTAGAATAGAAAGGAAAATAATTAAAAAGATCTATGTTTTAGTTTTATTTCTAATCAAAGATACATCATGTTTTCTAAAGTCAATATTCATATTAAATGGAATAATAATACATTTTGTCCAGAACATATATATTTGTGATATTTACTTATTTAATGAAAACGATAAAAAATAATATATATATATATATACTTCTCAGAAGCAAAATAATGTTTACATCTAATTACAAATAAAAAATACATATTAAAATATTAACTCTGGACAAATTGTATACTATATATAATATATTTATGTTTAACTGTATTAAATATATTACATCTGCAGAAAGGCTTACAATATTTAAACTTTCAATCATTCATTCGTACTTTTCTTATAGTACTAAGGTTGCACGTTAATTATGTTACTTTTTAGAATTTATTAGTTTTTACAATTTCTATTCAAAATGAATCCTAATAACTAGATATTGACAAGAAAGTGTAATATTCTATTAAAATTATAAGAATTTTATCATAAAAACAGGCTTGTTACCTATATACATGTATAAAATTTTTATTTTAAATATATGGTAGCAACCTAATTATTTTAATATATATAATAGTATAAATTGAAACATATTAGTACATTATATTTTTTAATTTTTTATATATATTTATAAAATGACAACAATGGCAAAAAAATTGTTATAAACAAAAGGACATGACAAAAATGAAAACTAGATAAAAAATTTGGTATGTTATTAGCATAAAACACTAAATTAAATAATTCACACGTCAACATACGCACTAGCACTTACACGTTTTAGTATTTTACATATTAAAACCATAATAATAATTTATCTATTTATATATTTATATGTATCATAATTTCAATAATATTAAAAAACTGGCGCGCCTTATGTATTACAATACAAAATAGCCTGGCTCAGCTTAACAGCAGATATTTCTGCATTTACAACTGGGCACTGTGTTGCAATAGGAAGAAGCATGTTTAATATATGTTTATGTATATTCCATAGATAATCAGCAATATGTACTAAATAACATTGTATAGTACATTGCATATTTTTCTTATAGATTAATTTTCATTGAAACCTATTTTAGAAAATATCCTCGTAATTTGTTACCTAATACTGGTTTGTTTATTTATTAAAATCATAAGCGCTAACGAAAAATTATATTTACTTTATCCTTTTCAATATTTATCATTTTAATATTATTAAATAACTTAAAAAGCGCTTACGACAAACGTATATTTATAAAAACTTATTGGTTTCCAAGTATTTCGATAAAAAATTCTCTTTAAAGAAAAATCATTTGCATAAAATGTATCTACTAATGGCATTATTTACGTATTTATATTTGTTGACTAGTATTACATTATTCTACTTAAACTCCCTTACAAGTTAAAAAATATAAGTATTTTTTAAAATAGATATATAAATAAACATGTTTGTGATAAAAATATAAAATATTACACGATTTCAAATAAAATTATCTACATTTAATATATTATAATCAGCAGCGGTTTTTTAAAATTAATAGAGGTACTTGTTAGAAAATTAAAATAACACTAACTCACTCGTGCACAGTAGATATGTGCGCATGCGTACAACAACCAAACACTGTATCGTTGAAACTGCCAAGTGTACAGTTCCATTCAAGGCTTATATCATTAAAAAGGATACACTATAAAAATTAAGATATTATATAAAATAAACCGCAATTGATTATATTATATGTACTAATAATAGTTATTAGAAATAATGAAATAATAATTACATTATGCATTATTATGTATAGAGTGGAATTAATGAATTGAATTTGTTATTTGGTTATGTGATATCTGTAATTTTGTTTAGCTTGAGTGTGACTAATAATACAAAAAGTGACTAAAATGCTATTATAAATACACAAAGCATTGTCCAAAATGTATGGAAGTTTGTACTGTTTAGAAATGGCTAAATGATGTTGCTTCTACACTATGCAGAACAACCTAGTCCCAAAATCGACTAAATATTTACTGGACACGGAATAAAAAATCGTTTTAGCTCAGTCTTACATATTTACATCACTAGATTCTGTAAAGTAAACTTTTCAGTAGAAAGCTTCTGTAACATTGAAATGTACCTCTAAATTCTAATTTGTAACTGCAATGTGTGTGATATTATGCTGAAGAATTTAACAATATTATTAAGAAATTTATATCTACATAAAGTATAATAACAATCATAATAAATTATTTTTTATAATAATTGACGTTTTCTTAATCAAAGATTGTTAACAATTATTAAAAATTCTGCCAGTCTAATATTAGAATTTTTTTTTATGTTTTAAAGGCATATTTTCTGTTTAATTTCTTAATAATATTGTATATATTCAGCATTAGGCATCAGCGTTTTATTCAGTTCTCTAATGAAAACAATTTGAACGAATTTTATTTATCAAACACATTAAAGTTACGTGTTTTTTCTGTACAAGAGATCAATGGTTCTCTCATTATTTAATAAATGTTAGTTATCAACAAATAGATTTAAGGTGGGAACAACGTTTTGACTCAATTATATTATATATTTTATATTATAGTACTAATCACAATTGTATTTTATGCACTTTGCTAAATTAACGGTTCTATTTGAACATATGGATATACTTATCTAACACATCCATAAGAAGCACTTTTATTAATCATCAAAATACTTATATACGCAAGTCTATCTACACTGCACAAGACCCTAATTGGTCATAAAGCCACAATCATCTTGCTTGCTTCAAGAGACTTACTTATGTATATAACTTGAAATTTAGAATTGTAAAATATTCTATATTTCCAATTTAAATATTTTATTATAATTACGAAATTATACTAATATAAGAAAAAATGTATGTATATATGTATATTATTTTTTTTACAATTGTATTTGAAATATTTATTTGCTTTTAAAAATAGAAGCGCATAGTTGTACAATTGAGTTATAATTGAATATAAAAAAGATTGAGTAATTTGAATGAAATAATAATATCAGTTTATGCAAGCATGATGACAGATATTTAAGTGGCATTTTTTTCAATTTTCAAATTTTATTAAAACATGTGCATGATTCGGAATTCTTGCACCAAAATTTCACAGCTTCACATTATCTGACTAACACGAGTTAATAAAAAATACATTTTTTTAGCTGCATTGTGGTATAGCCAATACGTGTCTGGATATTTGTTATATAGATTATAAATACAAATAGGTATTAGAGAAGTTTGGTAATGAATGAAATTGATAAATAATGCACCGGTACCGAAAAATCGACTTCTAACCTAACTGACCATTCACCCACACAACAATAACTTTAACAATATTATTTTTTTTTTCAGAGTCCGTGTGCGTGTTGTTTGTATAATTTGTCTCTGTATTGTTAGGTTATGTAATAGTCGCAAATGTTGTCAAATATATTTACGCTCGGTAAATGTAGCTGCACGGTGGCAGTGGAGGTGGAGCCTGATGCTGTTGTTGCACATGTGCCGTAGGGCTGGCTCTTGGCGGTGTTGGGCTTGGGCTCGATGAGGGGGGCGAGGGCGAGCTCGACGATCCACTGCTGGTAGGCAGAGCACTATGGGCTCCGGAACGGGGCCCCCGACGGGGACGCGACAGGCTGCGTTGGCTGCGCCCGCCCTCCTCGCTTGTTTCTCAGAGATAAACCTTCTTGACGCTGCGCGTAGTTGCGAAGCCGTCGCCGCGCCGGTATTGGTCACCGCCCTGCTTAAAGCAGGCGCAACTCGCCAAAGAATTAGTCACAATTCAAGTCCAAAATTATAGGAGTTGGATGAATGCAATGCGCCATTTTAACATAAGGACGGCAAAGACTTGCAATAGCGACGTAAATAACTTTAAGGCGGGTTTATCATAGGAAACTCCCCAAAAGACATGCAATTGAGATCAAATGAATTAAATGAATAAAATTATATTTGATTAAAGAAAACCAGTATTAAAAACAAGTATTTATTTATTATAAGGTACTTTAAAATCGTTTTGAATGACCTTTAAACAGCTGGTAGTAAATTTACAGTCACCTAATGAATATAACTTGGCCAACTTGTTTCAAATTTTGAACTCAACTTGAACCATACTACCAGTCTGGTTGAAGGTTTTCAAATTGAAATTTTAAAAATTAATGCATAAAGTAAAATTTAAGTAAGTGGAAGAAATAAAGCAGAAATATTTTTAACTTTAGTGTGGTATTTATAGTCATTAGATTAATATGTTATAATTACGTATACTTATATTAGATTAGAAAAAATATCGATTAAATATGTTTAGATAATTTTTTCAATAGTAAATTTACAAATAGAAAACCTGGCTAGTTAATTTACTAATTGCAAAAATATTATTATATAAAGAAGTGTATAAAAAGTGTAGAATATCTAATAAAAAATAAAATTGCAGGAATGTATTATTATTGAAAAAAGTTAGGTTAGATAAAGGATGAGTTTATTGACGTCACTATTTCTTAGTATCGTCCTTACGTCGCATAATCATCGCATTCATGCGGGACAAACAGGCGTACCTGATGCGAGCGCAGCGTTCCAAAATTATCGCGACCCCTGTATGCGTCACGAGAATTATATCCAGCATCCGTTTGGAATTGGAAAAGCGTCTCGGCGTTATTCTGATGTTGAGGGCCCTTACGTAATGTACTCTTTGGTGAATGAAGATTCTTTGGTGGTGGTTGTGGTACAAGTACAGGTTCAGCGTATGTTACTTCTTCTTGAGGCAGAAGCTTGGGTTCCGTTTGTATTCTGTAAGGCAACCAGTTGATGCAAATAAAATAAGTTAACGTAGCAAAGCAGTGAATTTTATTTAATTATAACTAATAAAGCATTTGTATTAATTAAAAATAATTATATATTTACCTGTTAATATTTTGTCGTTGCTCAAAATATTCATATTCAGTATCTGGATACGGAAGATTATCATCTTCATCTTTGTGGCATTTTCTTCCACATAAATATCCAGCAATGAAACCAACAACTAAAGCTGTTACAGCACCAGCTACAACAGCCATAACTAGAGTTTCAACTGAATATTGTGGAGGTGGACTATCAGCTGCAGCTACAGCTGGATCTATAATTCAAATATTTAATTTAATTAACGAATTATTATAAAAATAAACAAATTTTACCGTTGCTAGATTCATATTCTTTATCTTGCATTATATTTATTACTTGTCCTTCTGGTTGGTCTTTACTTGGTAACATAGAATCTGGATTGTACATTTTTGGTTGATTTGAACTAAGTCCGCCGAGACTACCAGCATCTTTATTTGTTATTTTGCCTGGTGGACAAGCGGAATGTTGACCAGAAGCTACACTTTGATAGAAATAATTTTCTTCATTCCAACGAGGTGCTCCAAGAGATCGACATTTGCCTTGAATCTTATCCCAAGCGCAGTAAGGGTCTTGCAAAGCAACGCATTCACTAAAATTCAAAAAAATATGTATTAAAACACAAACACATAACATAAAATAAATTATAAATTACCTGCAACTTGTAATTTTATCACTATTACAACGATGTAATCTCAATGATTGGACTTGATCATCAGCGACAACAATAAGTCGACTGTCATCTCGTCCAGAACCACGAACAACTTGAAGATTTCTCACAGCTACGTGAACATTAAAAACCTGAATTTCTTCAACAACTACTGGACTTACACCGTGTCTACTATCAGCGGACATAGCGTTCACAGCTTTAATAACTTTTCCATTATCTAAAATAAAATAATAACCAAATTAATATCGTAACTAAATTTTATGTTTGAATTAATTTTTACCTGTTCCAATAAATAATACATCATATGTTTTTCCGCCTGGCACTTTAACTTGTGGATCGACTGCTATTTGAGTAAATCGATAACTAAAATAATAATAAAAATTATTAATATATTTATTAATATTTAATAAAAAACATTAAACTTACTGGAAACTAGTTCTAATAACAATAGGTTGCCCGAAAAATGATGGTACACTTTCATCCATCAAAGAATGTGATTTTAAGAAATTCAAAGTTAAATCTGGTAATGTTCGTGAGTCGTTATGGCAAGCACCAGGTCTTGGATCGGGAACTTTGTTACTTGGTACGGGCAACCAATTCGAGTTAAGTGCTTCTTGTTCTTTAAAGTTTCCTTCGAAGGTATCTGCTATGTCTTGAAGTGAAAAAGCACACACAGCGCTACCTGATATACTATTTGGAGGTGTTGTAAATGTTCCGTAAATAAGTTGAGCTGATGTGTCTCCATATTGACCCTCGATTAATTCAGTTGTCGATTCTGTAAAAAAATAAATATAAAAACATTTACCAGTCCCGAAAATAATTATTTATTTATTTAATTTACGTAAACAATAAAACAAATTGACCTAAAAAGTAAGAGAGAAGAACGCTAGGTACATTAAAGTTAAAATAATATAATTAAGTTAATATAATTTTAATTAATTATAGAAAAAGGATAAAATAAATTAAATGTGTAAAAGTTCAGTTAGCTACCTAAGAAAAGTAAAACAAAACGACGATGTTAAAACTAATTATACTTTGAGTTGAACTTTGCTAGTACAGGAAGAAATTATTTAAATTTAATTTTTGCAAGGCAGCACTTTCTGGAAACAGATTAACTACAGATTAAGAATACTCGTAAAAGTAATAATATTTTTAGAAACTGTTATCAAAGCTAGACGTACACGTTGCAGCGCTAAATTCTATAATAAAGTTTTTCAACTATTGCAGATGCAGCAAAGTAGAGATAATTCTTATTTTGAATTTACAATAATCCTTTATGAGGATAGTAATTAAATTTTTCCATTTATTTACTTACTTACAAGGAAACTATCTCGGGTGGTCACCGTCGATTTTATTATAACTGGCATATGTTATCTTTCATAAAATTTTAGGAAATACGCATTTTTTTTTGCGGAAAAACTTTTTAAAAGGTTTAATGAATTTCCCAAGTTGATAAACTTTAAGGGTAGTTTCACATAGTTATAATCAATTTTTTTTAATATCCAAAAAATGATAAAAAATGTATATAATTGTGTATTTAAAAGCTACAATGGTTGAAAATAATAGGAATTCAATAAAAAAAATTATCACTTATTTTGAACATAGACCAACTGTAATTGAAAAAATTTAAAAAAAATAGTAAATATATGTTTTCGCATATTTTTTTTATAAATTTAAGAGGGAAATATCTTTCAAACCAAAAATAAAAATGATTTTCTTTAATGAAATGTTAGTTTAATAGTTATGAATATGTTACCAAAATTTTAAAACAAAATTTAAAGTACCTAAACGCGTATGTTTTAAAACTGTGTTTTTCAAATTGGCGTGAGAGATAACTCAAAAACTTATCGAGCGATCCCGTTTAAATTATTTTGACATTTAAAAATCTACTATCATTTATCCTTAAGCCAAAAAAATTGGATAAAACAATTAAAAACTTTAAATTTTGAAGAAAAAATCGCTGAAAAAATATGTCCAAATTAAAAATATAAACATTGAACGACTCAATTTTGAATTTCTTGTTTTTTTTTATTCTTAATTTTTATGGTTTAAGAACAAATTTTGACTATTAGTATCAGTAAAAAAAAAAAACTCAGATTGTTACCAAAATTTTAAAACAAAATTCAAAGTACCTAAACTTTGAACGCGTATATCTCAATACTGTGTTTTTCAAATTGGCGTGAGCGATAACTCAAAACCCATTTGAGCGATTTCGTTTAAATTTTTTGGACATTTAAAAATCTACTATCATTTATTCTTAAGCCAAAAAAATTAGATAAAACACTTAAATTTTTGAAGAAAAAATCGTTGAAAAAATATGTAGAAATTGAAAATATAAACATTGAACGACTCAATTTTGAACTTCTGGTATTTTTATTATCAATTTTTTTGATTAACGAATAAATTATGACAATTAATAATAGTAAAAACAAAATTTTGTTTGTTTTATGTTAAAACCACGAGGGCTAGAGATCACGCAGATTATCAACTTGCGACCAGTCTTTCCCGGGAAAGATTGTTAGAGTACCGCCATTTTTATTAAAAAAAAAAAAAAAAATTCGAATAAACAGTATTTAAAATTATAAATATATTAGTTTAACTGTTCATTTAGAAAAAAATTCAGTGTTCTACGTATCTCTTATAATTTAATGAAGAAGAACAATTCAATAAGCGGTGACAACCCGGGATACTTTCCATGTTAAAACCAGTTAAAACCAGATAAAACTGGTAGAAAACACAAACTATTCAAAAACAAATTTGTATTATAATTATATTAATACATTATACGGTATAATAATAAAGTAAGTAAACATAATATAGATTTTGTATAGAAGAAAGTTGAAGTAAGTAGTAAATAGTTAAAAAGAAACATTAATAAAATATAATATATGTATGGATATATCTTTTCAGTAGGTATATGATGAATGTTGCGCAATATATTTATTTTGTAGCACTACATTACCCGATTACAGCGTTTTTCACATGAACGGTGCGGTGCGTTAGTTTGTATTGTGATAACGCAACGATACATTACTTTTAAATGAAGACATATGAATGTGCTGCACAATGAATTATACCGGTATTGTTGGCCTAATAATACTTCATCCTTGGGATCACTTTTCATTCATATCAACGACAATATACCGATGTATGTATGTATGTATGTATAAATGTGTGTTGCTTTTAGCTTTAGCTTTTCATACATAATATCATAGTAGGTGGTAAAGTTTATGAAAGAACCAAAACAGGTGAACACTGATTACAAAAATAGCTATTCATTTGAATGCTGTACTTTCAACAATTAAAACTTACTCCATTTAAATACATGGTTACAATTTTTTGTTTGTTTTGGTTAGAAAATATACGAGTATTTGAAAAAATAAAAAAATGTAATTAAACTTACGTATTTCATTAAAGTAAAATGGAAAATCGCCTGTAACTGAGCAGTTCAGACGAGATTTTAGGAAAGATGTCCAACGGTTACGGAAACGATGTGGTCCACCTCTATCGTATTTGCAAACTCTTGCTACTCGAGAAAATACAGACTGAAATACAAAATAAAAATTAATTGTTATTAACTTGTACCATATTTTTAAAAAAAATTCAAAAAAAAAAAAAACTAATAAACATAAAGTGTTAGCGTATAAATTTTAAATATACTTGACGAAATCAGAAAATGTATCAAATAACAAAATTTCATAAAAAATAAATACTATATAAAATAAGTATAGTCGACACCACGAAACAATGTAGTTGCATAATCATTGCATTTTTACATGGTACCGCCCCGCGATTTGATACGTTTTAGTGTTTGTTGCTATATACAGAACCGCTTTGTAAAGAAATAACCAATGTAAACAAAAGCGGCGTACACTGCATATATAATTTTTCGAATAAAGTTACGACGTACTTCACATTGTTGAGAAGTATGGCAACTAAGCGTTAAGAAAATAAAAAAGATTATAACGCATGTCGAAGTTAAATATCTGCTTATTATTATGTTGTTTCGTGGCGTTGACTTATATTAATAAACCTTGTGATATAGAAATAAAGAACGTCTATAAAAGAACGGTTTAAAAAAAGATTAGTTCTGAAAAATACCGGTTCAAAAATCGGGTAGTACATATTGGTTGAAGATTTGACAAAAATTTGTAAAAAATCGAATAGGAGTTCGATTGATTAAAGACTGATTAAAAATCAGTTTAAAACAGAATTTTGTGATATACTTAAAAATAAAGAACATCTATAGAAAGAATGGGTTTAAAAAAGATCGCTCTTGAAGAAGACTGGTTAAAAATTTCGGCTAGAATATCGGTTGAAAGTTAGATAACATCTTATTAAAGATTAGTTAAAAGTTCGGGTTAAAATCTGGTTAAAGACAGAATTCGTTAAAGACTAATTTAGAAAAAGAATGATTTCGATTTCCTATAAAAATACTTATTAATCCCATCTATATTCAATGTTTTTTGTAACTCTAACTAAAAATTAAATATTGATTACAAATCCGTTAAAGACCGTTCAGAAAAAGAACGCTATTAGTTTCTTGCAGTGATACTTATTAATCACATTTTTATCTAATTGTTTTTATAACTTAAATTACAGACTTGTTACAAAACCGGTAGAGACAACTTTAGAAAAAAAATGTTCTTAGTTTCATATCTGTATCTAATGTTTTCGGCAATTAAAGATATCGTTAATTTAAAAATACTTTAAATTATAAAAAAAGATAGATTATTAATATTTAACATTTAATTATTTCATTAACAAACCATAAACATGTAATGAAGATTTTTTGTAATATATTAAAGTTTGGTTAATCACATAATTTAGCTCATTAAAAAAATATATCCAAAAGAACTTACTTTGCCACAGTTGATGTATTCAACGGCTGTTTCCCTGAAGAAAAAGTAAACGAAGTCGCCCTGAGTCATTGAGCTAACGAAATTCGGAGCTGAAACAAAGAACAACGATTATTCATCAAAGTGCTTGATGTTGTGACATTAAGACTTTTTCTAATGCAGTTAAAAGCGTCAGAAAAAGTTATTATTCCATCATAATTCATCCGCAACGCGCAACACTTACCATTGAGACTCATCGAGTCGTATTGTTCCGTTTGTAGTGGTTCACGATATATAATAGGATCCATTCCACTGAAATCTGCAACTGTTCCCGTATATAAGTCTCCATCTGAAACACAGATACACAAATTATTTAATTATTGATTTTTTTCAACACGTTTGAAAATTATAGAACAAGTTTTAATTAAAAGAAATATCAGATAAAACAAATTTATTTGTTAAACAATTAACGATAGATATTTTAAAGCTCCTTGAAATAATATTTGATCAACAAGTCTAGCCACTATACATTTCTAAAGTTGTTTATCTAAAGCAAATGAAATCAGACCGGTCTAGTGGTACAATTTTGAAACCGGCTGTCTTTGATGTTACCTTTAGATCAATTCGACGCTGAAGATACCATCTAGGTGGAGTGTGCTCTCAAAATAAACTAACTTAGGTGCGAATTTACATAATTTGATTAATACATGTCTGGAATTGAGAATTACGCACAAAGGCAAATGCTATTACAACTACTGTTACTTTATTCAATAAAGTGTTATTGTTTTATTAATTGCATTTATTTGATAAATACTAAATAGTTCGATAAAAACTCATATAGTTATAAATTAAACAAGTTAAAACAGTGATTATTTTTCAAATGAAATTCAAACATACATATGTAGTGAAAACAAATAAACATCAAAGTGATAAAAGCACTAAGATTCACAAAGCAAATTTGAAACACGTGTCGAACCACGTTATTATTCTGGATTCTGGATAATTCTGTAGTTGAGCGCTTATTTAGTATCGAATAAGTCACCTGGATGAACAGTATGCACGCCTCTTTGTAATTGGTTTTGCCTTTATCGTGATTGTAAAATGATTCTGCATGCATTTTAGATAAAAGTAATAGACGAGCTGTGTATAAAATACATTACTTTTATGATTTTATTCAATAATGAAACGAAACATTTATTTAGAAAATTTATAGTTTGTATTTCAAACAAATAAAAGTTGTTCAATTCAAATTTATACGATTTGATTCAAAAATATGTTATACAAAAGTATCGTAAAACGAATGGCATTTTCAAACGCTTCCTTTTCACAGCTATAAATATAAATGGATGAATTACATAAACATTTTGAAAACCTTATGATATTCGCACGTAAGAAAAAACGTTTCACATAAAAAATTATGATAAATATGACTGTAAAGCTTGGACAATATAGATATACATTGACAAGGGTTCCGTCTAAACATATTTATATTTAAATATTGCTCTAGATATTTAAATCCTACAAAACTTTAAATATTCGTTTGAATTAATAATAAAAAATAGAAAAATTGTAATTATATTTGATATAAATGCGTAAGGTTTCTGCTGAACAAAGACAAGCTCAAATGTACGTATCTTACGTAGTATAATATAAGATTCTCCCTTACCGACATAAATTGCCGTGGAATTGTGATGTGGGTCGTATGGGCATACTGCTTGTCCTGCTTTCTCCTTTTCTACGTTGTAACCACCCTGGGTGATGTTATATTCCCGGCACACGGGCTTGAACGAGTTTGTTCCGCATACCAACAGTTTGCCTGCTGCGGTTTTCGCTAGGATGCGTACGTAATTTTGACAGTTATCCTGGAAAATAATACATTCGTTTATAATTTTTGCGCATTATTCTACGATTAAATTCGATCCGACGTTATAGTCGTCTCCACGCATCAATGTAATTACATATTTATACACAGATATTTACTACATACGTTATTATCTTTTTCACCTTCAATTTTATTCGAAAAATTATTTATGTAGTATATATAAGAACAGTTGCTTTTTCGGAAGACAATACGTTTCAGATATCGGAGCAGTACTATATGTTAATACACAATTACACTGTTTCGTGGCGACGACTATATAAACTTAAATTTGGGTAAATCAGGAAAGAAACATACAAATATTCTTAATAAAACATTGTCAATAATGTTTTTCTTGCAAACTAGACCTACAAGTTTGAAAAAATATAAATTTTTAGCTGATTTTTTCAAAATGTTCATAAAATAATATATTTATTATTGTACGCTACAAGTAAACTGAATTTTAAGTCTAAAACTCTAAGTGCCGAGTGTGTCGTCTAAAAATTGTAGTTAATCACTTTATTTAAATAAAAATATATCGGAAAATGGATGATCTTAAATAATTTTCTATCACAAAAAAAAAAAGGAAAAACTTTAAAGGAAATAGGAAGTCTATGCAAAACATATATAAATGATATTTTAATGATGGAATAATCTAAAATTAACTGAAAAAAAAGTACTAAGAAAAATGAATTTTATACTAAGAGAAATTAAACTAAATATAACAAAACAATAGTAAAATCAACACCAACAAGAGATAGGAAATTTAATTTCTTATTAACTTCTCCATTTAAATATTTAATGTTTAAAATATTCTTTTAAATATTAAGAATTATTTTACTTTGTAAAAAAATAAATAGAAAATAATTTATAAAATATACATTAAATTGTTTTTTTACGCTACTGAAAAGTTGTATATTAAAAAACAACATATTTAGTTGATTTAATTCGATTTAAAGCATTTTAAAAATACAAATAAGATATATAAAACAAGTGCTAAACAACTAAATATATTTATAACATTAAAAAAGATAAAATAGATTAAACAAATAAAAATAAAAGGCTTCGAAAAGTTTTGCATAAATATTTTCTATAATAAATTCATAACCTCACAAAAACGAGAGAAAAAAATAATAAAAAAAAAACTAGAATATACATATCTGTCAGTGAAAATATAGTAGAAAAAGCAATTTTTATCATATCCCTTTGAAGTTTAAAATATTCATTCTTTGTAAGTGTATTAACCACATAGAATATTTCATAACGGCGCGCTAGCAATTACATGTCATAATAAAATCTAGTCAGTATTATTGTATTAATCAATTACACTTAAGTGAATTAAGTAATAAAGAGTAGACCGAAAAAAATACGCAGCAAAACAGACAATACACACTGAGGTCACTGGCCTACAATTTGAATAAAATATAAGGTTTAAATGGGTCCATGCAATGGGTATGAGTAACAATATGAGGTTATTATCAATTAATATTTGATGTAGGTTAATTCACTCAGTGCAGGTTTAACAATTCATGTCTCCCTTGATGGATAATATTTACTCTCAGCGGTGCACAGGTGACTATCTCAAACATACATGCGTTTATTATTTTTTCTGTTATACTTTCTCTGATGTTCGTCTGTCTATTGTATAAATACCCAAAGCAACCTTTGATATACGTATGTACTTCCATATTCTACTCATTCACTTTTTTTTTTTTAAATTTATAATATCACAATGGTACATTTCAATTCATAAAGTTAAATAAATTAATATCCTGATTGAAATTTTAAATAATTTAACAAATGAATAAAACGGAAATAATTTACTTCAGTTAATGGATTGTGGTGTAAAACATGTAATTTTTGTTTATTTTGTTTCATGGTGTATCTAGATAGCTGACAGGAACAAAGGATTATAAAATATTAAAAGCTTTTAGGTTTACCGTGTTAAATTATATGCGTTTATAAATTTTGGCTAAAAAATGTAAAAAGTACTTTTAGTGTTGTTGCTTTTTATTTTCTCTACCGTAAAATTTATTATATAAAAGTATTTTATTCATTATAATCTACAAATTTGCAATTTTAAAAGATTCTTGTCTAAAAATATAATTTGGAATGATTTGAAGGGAGCAGTTTTTTCTTCAAAATTGCAACTTAGAATCTTCCTTATTTTGATTTATAAAATAAGGAATAAGTATCCTTTTGTCCTTTATTTCAATAATTCAAATTATAATTTAAATAACACAAGATTTTATATTTTGTAAAAATTTAAAGAGACCAGTAAATACAAATTTTAAAAGTATTCCCACAAATTGATCTTTTAAAAAATCGACAAAAATTGCTCATGATAAATTGGCAAAAAATTTCAATAATGCAATTTATAATTTAAATATTACAGAATTTCACGTTTTATACAGATTTAAAAATTCATTCGGAAAAAATTTTTGAGACCAAAAAATCATCTTTATTGACATAAATTGCTGATGTATAACTTTTTTGGAAATAAAATCGGCAACTTTTTTCAATAATGTAAATTATAATATAAATAA
The DNA here is from genome assembly GCA_002278615.1 of Pogonus chalceus. Lineage (NCBI taxonomy): Eukaryota > Metazoa > Arthropoda > Insecta > Coleoptera > Carabidae > Pogonus > Pogonus chalceus. The sequence goes on from CM008235.1 coordinate 5,247,036, forward strand.
TACAAAATAACGTAAAAATTTACCAAACTTGGTTACAGATAATTTTAGAGGTATTCTTATACAAAGTGCCCCAAAAGGATCCGGGGGGATCCCAAGTTTAGAAACCTTTCGAACATTTCAATCGCAAAATTCAATCGTTGAAGATGGTCTGTTGGTTTTAATTATTGCACATGCTAAATTTTGTAAGGTCTAAGATGCAAATCCTTCCTTATAATTCTTTGTAAAGACGATTTTCGAATGTTTAATTCTTGACCCTTTTGGGACA
>CM008235.1:5250137-5275176 GCA_002278615.1 Pogonus chalceus
TAACCACCATCATACTATTCTTTGTAATATTACGTTCTTTCCTTGTACTGTGTGATTTTATCGCTTTTGGTTTCGTGATGGTTTTATTTATACAAATCTGAGGGAACATCAAAATTAAAACCTACACCGAAATTTCATGTATTTCTTATCATAACAATTATATTTTCTCATCAAATTTATAAATAATCAATAAACATTAATATAAGCAATTTGGTAAAACGCAATAACTTTGGATGTACTATCAAAACATTTTAAATTATAGAGTAACAATTATTTTATTGTTTTTACTCAAAAATGCTAAAAAACTGTATTCTTTCAGTTTTTGTTTTACTGTTATTCGTTTATTATTACAGATCTTCAGTTATTTCTTCATAGAGTAATTTACTACATTTAATAATTTGCGGTTTAAGTCAAAAAAATGAAAAATAAAATGAAAAACATCAAATAACGAAGTATATAAACGCAAATACTATTTAAAAATTCGTTTTAATAACAGAAATCACTAAATACAAGTGATACAATGAAATTAAGGCGTATAACTACAAATAAAAACAAATTTCAACCAATAAACTAATAGAATACACATTTCTAGTTAATCTAATAGGCTGGACTTTTAAAAAGAACATGTCGCCTTTCAACAAAACATCAACCAGTCATGTTCAAGTTTGTAAATTACATTATTTTCAAACCAATAACATACAATTTGGGCGGACTTTACAAGTTCAAACAAAGATAAGTAGATGTCGCCAGCAATATTATTTTTGTATAAATACTATGCATATATTGAAGAATACATGTGCACACGTATATCTATAAATTTTGCTGTGGGTGGAGCTTAATTTCAGAGTAAAACATGTACGAATAACAAATATTTGAACTAATCGGTTACTTCTTTATGGAGAACTATGAATGTTATTGGTTAATTGACGTTTTTATAAGGAACAAGTATAAATCCAATGTTAATAATATATTAAAGATAATTTTTAATAGATGCTGAAATAGAATTTTAAGTTTATTAAATGGGAAACGGATTTCGTAAATATAATAATTAGGAAATTTATAAAACAAATCGGGAAAATTTGTGAAAGTGTTTAGAATATATCGATCTCACAAGTTTGTTTTTCTTCCTGAAGTCGTGACATCTCGTAGGGTTACATGAGACGATGATCCCAACCGTATTTCTGTTCTACTATCTCTTGTGTCTGGGTGTGCATTCGCGCATAGCATCCACCAACAACCGCAACAAAAGAAAACATAAAAAATAAAACACGCGCATAAAAAATAAATATGGCGTTCGGTAAAACCGTGTGCTATGCCACTAATATTTGATGTATAATATGCACGCTGAGATTTTTTCGATTAATAACTAAAAGCAAATTGAAATTCACGAGGGAAATCCAAGTACCGAAAGGAATAATAATTTTTTGCACGGCACGAGTACCAGCAAAAGCGAATGAAACGAACGAACTTCTCCGTCGTAATTAACATTAAAATAGACGGTGAAAATTTGCACTGAAGAAATTGAAAAAAATCCGCTTCGATGGAGGACATTAATTTAAAAAAATCATTGGGCAGGAAATCTAATATTCATCAACCATTGCATCACATTCTTTCAATCTCTTTTTCTTCTATTCTTATCATAAATGAATCTCTAGTTGACGCATGTTTTTATAATTTTCATTAAATTATTTACAACTGAAAGATACACCAATTTCTTGGTAAGCTCTTGTTTAGAAACACGTTTTTTTTCTAAACAAACTAATTTGTTTTATTTATTGTCAGTTCATCTTTAAATAAACTTATCGATCTATTATACAATAACACTTTCAAAATAGACCAATAATAGTAACACTATACAACAAATATTTTTACTAATTTTAAATATTTTTGTTTTTAGCTAATATTTCGGCTATTAAGCAGAAACTTTGGATATACATAGCCAATAATATTCCTTTTTGTACTCATGCATTGAAAAGTGTTGATTTGCGTTACCTTAGCAACATCCGAAACTTCTATTTTCCGCATTGTAACCAGAATATCTTACGGGAAATTTCGCAAAAAGCACTCCTATTTCTAAGGTATCTATTAAAAAACTGTATTTATAATAAAAAAGTATAGTTTTTCAAACTTTACTTTTCCTAATAATAATTATAAAAAGTGGTAAATTATTGAATGAAATTTAATTTTTAAGTATAAATTTAGTGCATTTCATTAACACAGTTGGCAACACATTCTGTCTGATTTGACTGCAGTAACTTATGAAACGTCAAACATAACCATTAAAAATAATATAATTAATTAATAGTTTTAAACTTTTCGTACAAAAAATATTGTACATACTTCCCGGATTCGTTCTATGGCGGCACGAGCTTACACGAGCTTCCGTGAACCAGTGGTTTCCGCACTTGGAATATAAATAACTATATCGAACTATTAACTAAGAATAATAGGTCTAAAAGACCAGTTTTGTGATTAATAGTAAGACTATACATTAAATTTTTTAGTAATTTGAAGAGTTTTAGCTTTTTAGTCAACCTATTCTGGCGAATCTTCAGAGTTTTAGGTTTTTGCGAATATCTTGGGAAATAATGCAAATATGAAGCTGAAATTTGGGATATACACGTTTTGCAATGTTGATAACCGGTTCCTATAATTTTTTTGCAAAAATAGCTAGACTATAGTCGAGTTTTTTGCGAATATTTCGAGAAATAATGTGGGTATTATGCTAAAACTTGGGATATACACGTTTTATAATATTCTTAATTGATATTCGAATGAAAAATAAAACCTTTTCTGACGAATCTTAAGAGTTTAGAAAATAAACATTTGATAATGTTTTTAATCATGTTCCGTATTAAAAAAACCTCAAAAATAGGCCAGTTTTTGCAAATAGCTGGGCTATAGTCCACCTATTATTGCAAATTTTCAGAGTTTTTATTGACTGTTGCTTATATCTCGGTAAATAATGAAGATATTCAACAGAAATCTTGGATACAAACAGTCAATAATATTGCCTATGGAGCTATTAACTAAAAATAAAAGTTTCCAAATAATCTAATCTTATGAAAGATACTTCGTGTACTTATATCTCATTGTCAGTTATTTTTTACTGATTTTCAACATTTTAATTTTTTGCGATTTGTCCAATAATTTATTTAGATATTAAGACGTGCTTCTCGGCAATTAATTCGCAATATAATTTTTCACTATTTTATGTGTAATAAATGCTACCTTTAAATCAGTCGACTATAGTCTTATTACTTCATAAATATAGTTCAAAAATATGTGAAATGTTTATAAAAATATGATTGTTTTTTATTTAAGAAAAGTGCTTTTTATATTTCATAATAAAGTATCAGTTTGACACGAAGAAACAAAGGCACAAGAAAATACACCATCGATGGGAGTATTTTTAATTAAAGACTTCAGAACGTTGAATTTCAATCTGTTATTTTCTTATTTGATTTTAAAATCATTAAAACAGTAATTGTCGAGAACAGAAGAAGGCGTGTAATTTCTTCTCCAACATAGGGCGTAACGTCCATCTTGTTTTTAATGGTATCTGAAGATGCACTTATCAGCTCATGTTCTCTGCGCTTGTTATTTGGTTTTTGCAACGACACGCTGCTGATAAAGTCACAGTAGCCGATTTTCGCAAGTAAACATCTGCGTTTTTCAGACCGTCTATTCAACGTATTGATTCTCTGTGTCTCGATTCCCTTCTTCACGCTTTTATTGTATTCTTTTCATCAGATGCTAGACTTTCTATAGATATATAAATGTTACCTTATTTTATTTTATTTTATCAAATTTATATTCTAAATGTTCATGAGAGAAATTTAACTTTTCAAATTTTATCGAGTTTGTAATATTTATGAAATTTCAAATAAACTTTTTTCATCTATATAGGTACATTGCTTCAAGCAGATAAAATTCAAATTAATGTATTGAACTAAAAGTTTATTTTACATTTAGTAATTATCTTTACAAAATATATTGCTTATTAACTTTATTCATTTAAATTAAAAGCTAAAAACTTCGGCAAAGTTTATAAATAAAATAATAATTAATTAAAATGAGCATATATTTATAATAAACTAGATTATGTTAAAGCCCTTAGTAAGAGTAAAGAAATAATTATTGCAGAACAAGAAATAAGAATATTTAATGTAACTTCTTAGAAACTTATAAAATTACGAAATAAATAATTTAAATCAGTGTTTGTCGATTTTTTTTAATCGCAACCCCTAAAATCTTTAAATATTTACAGGGCTTCCTAAAAACCCTATAGTTATTTACATACCAAGTGCGGGAACGACTGGTTCACGGAAAAGTCATAGAACGAATCCGGGAACCAAGTTCACGCAAGAAGTATGTACAATATTTTTTGTACGAAAAGTTTAAAACTATTAATTAATTATTTATATTATTTTTAATGGTTATGTTTGACGTTTCATAGGTTACTGCTGTCAAATCAGACAGAATGTGTTGCCAACTGTGTTAATGAAATGCACTAAATTTATACTTAAAAATTAAATTTCATTCAATAATTAACCACTTTTTATAATTATTATTAGGAAAAGTAAAGTTTGAAAAACTATACTTTTTTATTATAAATACAGTTTTTTCCTTTTTGCGAAATTTCCCGTAAGACTTTCTGGTTACAATGCGGAAAATAGAAATTTCGGATATTGCTAAGGTAACGCAAATCAACACTTTTCAATGCATAAGTACAAAAAAATAATTTCGCAGCCTACTCATAGAAAAAAATAATTTGACTTATTTTATATAAAACAAAAAATAAAATTAACAAAATCTTCTGCGGCCTCAAATGGGCCATGGCTGCTTGATTTAAAACTTAAATTTGAAAGATATCAGAGGTTTACGAAATTTATTTTAGATAAACTTTAGTCTTAACTTAAATTTTATAATTATAATAATGATTCTTTCGCATCCTCTCGTCAAAATTGGTTTAGGGGCATTTGGGGTCAAAAAATTGATCTGTTAGTGTCTCATTTCCGGGAAAAACTATTTTAGGCCTTTTTTACGGTTCTATATATAACCTGAACACTGACATTCTAGCAAAGGAACGAAGAAATATTTATAAATATATAGAAAGAAATTGAATTGCTTCAAGATATCATTTTAAACAATAATCTTTATTATAAAAGGTTCGAAAACTACATAAATAAAATGTTGAAGGAAAGATCAAAATTTGAGCAACCCAATAAATATTTCGAAAATATTAACATTGATATTATTAGTAAACTTCACGATGAGTACAAAATATACTTTGGCCAGCCTATATATGGTACATGCCATTTTCCAAAATTAAAAGGCTCGAAACATACAAATTACTCTTACCACAAAAGAATCTATATCATTATTGTAATTTAGTGTGGAAAGAAATTTTGGGAAAAATTAAAATTGTCTTTTTTGGTAATTTAGTATTATTAAGAGCCAAGCTCAGTCATCTTGATATTACTATATTTATAGAAGTAAAAACTATTTTATTCAATGAAAATAAATTTAACGCCTCTAAATATGCAATTAAATAAAACTACAAATGAATATATGTATTTGATAATTCTAACCTTAAAAACTCATTAAAAATTAAAACTATTTAAAATCGTATTAGTTTCTTTAAGAAGAAATTAAAATTGAAATGAAAAATGAAACAAAAGTTTAATTAGATTAAAGTAATTGAATAAGCATAGTTATAGTTAAATAAAGATATATTATAAATGGTGCTATTATCGCCAAGTGCAGTGTCTTGTGTATCCTAATTTCGTTGGATTAGCGGGGGAAGCAATTTACTCTACTGTCGTATAACGATTACGGCAAATGGTAGGATTTACCCGCTAGTAATTAAAGATCATTAGGTTAGTACGATGGCCCGCAGTCAACTTAATCGGCAATGGCAGTCGACATCTTTCGTCTACATTAAACATATGCCAAATGTTTCGCTTAACTTTTGATTATCTATACAACTTATATTATAGTTTACTAACAATTTAACGATTATTAGATATGAATAGCGTCACAAATTTTCAAAGACAATTTACAAAACAAATCTCCGAATATGCTTAGCCTTTAGTAAACCGACATAAAAGAATAAAAAGAAGTCTCCAATAATGATTATGCAAGTTTTGAAGTGTACGGAACTCAAGTGGCGCATAAACTTCACCCGCGAATTTTTTGCTCATCTTAATCTGCGAACGCATCAAAACTTGGGTCTGCAGCGGTTGGTCTTCGCCAAATTTACATACAAAATGTTAAGATCAATAAACATGAGAAGAAGAGGAAGACATTCAAACGTGGATAAGATGGCGATGTCGCCCATTCGCACGATACTATTCTACTCGTTGTTTTTGCATATTTCTCACTTTTTCTTCACTCGAATCACACCAAGATATTTTCGCTATCTATTTTATAACGTTTCTAAGGAACCAATTCTATTTATATACTTATTTATTGTTATTTACTGCACATAACCTATAAAGTTTTCTTACAAATTCTTTGAAATATTATATATTTAAATTATTAGAGCAAATATTATAAATTCGGAAATAGATTTGACGTTTCTATTTTAAAATTGGTTATTATAAAGTTGGTTATAAGTTAATAAGCTAAAAGATAAATTAAATTAAATTTAGTTACGAATAAAAAGTTACTAAGTGATGTTTCTTAGGTTGTCAGAATGATGAATTTATTTTTAACAATATTTGAATATTGAGAGAAGTAATCGATAACTGCGCTAAAAGCAAATAGCAAAGTCAGAGAATTTTGTAAGGGTTGTGTGCCGGAACTATGGTCCTATGGATTTGTCCTAGCGATATATTTGAAAGTCCGTTTGTAAACATCGATCATTCGTGATTAATAGACGGCCGTAACTTTATCTGGTCCCTTCAAGTTGACTTTCAAGCGCATCCAGTCAGTTATATTGTTTTATAGGTTTAGTCGTGGCTTCGTGGCTACTGTGCTGACCAAAAACCGTCTAGTTACTCACTAGAGATTAATGTATTGTAAATACAAATTAAAAAATAAATAAATTATCTTAAAAAAAACTAAAACAATTTAGGAAATGTAGATCATAACCTCTAAAATGAAAAAGTTAGAAACAAAATAAATAAGAAATTTATAAATGTGATGGGATTTTAAAAGGAAAAAGATAGATTTTATAGAAGAACAATAACAATATGTTTCACTTTTGTTAGTTTAGGTTAGTTTGTACAGTTTTATTTGTTTCCGGCCGTTGTTGTACAAAATGGCTTTTAAGTTTGTATTTATTGGTGGTAATAATGTCCACGTCAATGAATTGGTTCTGACAATAATTTTTCAATTGGTGATTTATACATTGTGGTTTGCTACTAGATACAACTACGCCAATAAATCTAGCTACGGAAGAAACTTATATTAATGTTCTATTTGAATTTAAAATTTTGAAAATAAATATTTTATAATATAAGTAAAACTTGCATTTTTTTAAAAAAAGAATTGCTAAAAATTTATATAAACTTGATTTTTAGGACAAGATTTTAAATGTAACTATTTAATAAAATATAAAGAAATGTTATTTAAATAAAAGTTATTTGTTATATTTTGTATGGCACTCAGTAAACGGCTCTATTTTTTCTGTATTTTGTGACAAGATCATCTTATATCATTAAAAAAGTGCTTTTAGGATGCACATTTTAATTCTGATCTATTATCTCAATTTTTGTCCTAACATTAAGAGGGATAAATTTATGGCCTAATGAAAACTTTACTATTGAATTTCCTATATTTTATTTCAATAAATATAAGAATGAAAAAATACTATTATGTTTAATTGGAAGGCTTAAATAGTTATTTACATACCAAGTGAGGGAACGACTGGTTCCTCGCAAGCTCGTTCCGCCATAGAACGAATCCGGGAACCAAGTTCACGCAAGAGGTATGTACAATATTTTTTGTACGAAAAGTTTAAAACTTTCAATTAATTATTTTTATTATTTTTATTGGTTATGTTTGACGTTTCATAGGTTACTGCTGTCAAATTAGACAGAATGTGTTGCCAACTGTGTTAATGAAATGCACTAAATTTATACTTAAAAATTAAATTTCATTCAATAATTTACCACTTTTTATAATTATTATTAGGAAAAGTAAAGTTTGAAAAACTATACTTTTTTATTATAAATACAGTTTTTTTATAGATCCTTTTAAAATTAAATAAAATAGGAGTGCTTTTTGAGTAACTTCCCGATAGGCTTTCTGATTACAGTGCGGAAAGTAGAAATTTCAGATGTTGCTAAGGTAACGCAAATCAACACTTTTCAATGCATGAGTACAAAAAAGTATTTGACGAAAAGTTTTTTATTATTAAGAAAATTAAGGTTTAATATTTGTTTCGGAAAACGCTATTTTGACTGTTAAGTACAGCTATCGGTACAGTTTTTGAAACGTTGCTAAATAAATAAACGAATTTTAATAAATATATATAAACATATTTTTCTGAAAAAAAAAAAAGATTTTTTAATTTTTTCTATTAACTTGTGTGAATTTAAAAGATAATTGTTTTAAATATATCTTAATTCAGTTTTATGTTTACTGCGGCATTTATACGATTTTCAAATAAACAAAATACTAAAATAGGCGTAATTTTTTTAGTATTTAGTTAATTGCAATTATTAATTATACAATTCAAGTATGAGACATTTTTTCAACAAAACAAATACTTTTTAAGAAAATTAAAACCTCTTTCTTTAATAAAAAAAATTAATCTTAAAATTAATAAAGTCAATATTTTAATAATATTCCATCAATAATAAAAATATAGATAGAAGTGTTAAAATTAATATTAAAATTTTTATTATAAATTTCAAATAAAGTAAAAAGGTAATAAGAGAAAATAACTACAACAATAATATTAAAGTATAATTGAATTAAAAAACAAACAAACTTAATAAAAAAAATTTTTGTTACTTCAATATTGTTAAAAATTCTAATAAAAAACACTGTCGTATGCAAAGTAAAATTTTGATATTATCAAACACAATTATTGAAATTAAATTATCTGATATGTATGTTATTATTATAATAATAATTTAAAAAAAATTTCTTTACACTATATGTTGTTGTTTAAACGGCTCACGCACAACTAACCAAAAGTATTAATTAATTTTAGTTTTTTATTCAAAGTGATTACATAAAATATATTAAGGAAATAATTTAATTAAGAACTAATGAAGTTTGGAGAAGTTTTTACCTGCCGTTTGTTTTATTTTGCATGGCACTTTGTAAACTGCTTAAAAATGGAAATTTTATTTTTTCTGTATTTTGTAACAGGACCGTCATATATCATTAAAAAGGGGCTCCATTTGGATGCACATTTTAATTCGGAATAACTTTTGCATTTAAATATTTATCCTAACATAAATATGGAAAATTTTACCATCGAATTTTCTATATAACAAAAAAAAGTAGGAACCGATATCTTTCATTGTTTATTACAATAGTTGAAAATAAAAAAACTAAATAAAGATACTATTTAATTGTAGTGTATTGATCAAAACTTTCGTTGCAATATTATATTGTAACTTTAATTTTTAAATGTTCTTGTACAATTGTACAATGGTACAGCTAAATAAACTATAACTATCCGAAAATTCTTCAAATATTCAAGGTAACTTTGGCCGTACCACCATTTCGTGGTCTCGAAGTTATGAAAATTAGTTTTATGTTGTTTTATATTAAATAGAATATTTTAGTAGGGAATAATGCAATTTTTAAAACTAAATTATAAAATAATATTATTTCATAAGATTCTTCATGTATTTTATTTTTGAAAAAAATGTATAAAGGAATAAATTTTTACGTGTCATAGAATTTTTCATGTGTTATGTATAGGTAGGTACAGTACAAGATATATTGCGTTAGGATTTGTATGATATAAAAAAGAAACACACAAATGTCGAAATGCGAAGGCAAGGAAAATTTATGGCTTTATATTAAACCATTCCACCTACGCATCGTACTACCACTTATATGTGAAGTATGAAGGTAGGGGCAGTAGAAATAGTAGTAATAGTAGGTGGTAGGGTAGACGTAAGATGTTAGTTCTTGTCCAACGACTTGTGCGATGTCGCCAACATTGGATTTCAATTGACATAAATGCGAATTACTACATTTCAAATATATACATACACGATTCCTCTAGAGATATTACATTTCATATGCCTCCCTTGATAAATCAATAAATAGATGCATGTATTCTGGTAAATTTAATATTCCTAAGCGTTTCTACAATTTCTATTTACATCATATTTATTTATGTGTATTATTTGCTCTTTAAACATTATATTTACCGAGTCATGTTACTTGAGTTTTCGACGTAGGTTACTTTATCATAATTTCATAAATAACCTTACTTTTATTTTTGTTTGACAGAACATAACCTTTATGTACATATTAATATACTTTTAAGTAATTTCAATATTAAAGTATAAATAAAACAAAACTGATGCTCAAATAATTTTCAGTTTTCCTCAAAGAGTTAATTTAAGGTTTTGAAATAAGAATAACAATGAAAATAATGAACGATTTTCTAAAATATAATACCTAATAACAATACATAAATTTTAATCTCAAAATAAGCATTATTAATAAAAGGAAAAATATAAAATTATAATCTAGAAGGGATAAAAAGGATATCAAAAATTAATCCAACATCAAAGTATTTATATATATTCATGATATTTCCATTTGGCACCATTTCAGTGTAGTTAATAATAAAAATAAAAAAATGAAAAGAAAAAATATCAGACAGCAAAGTGCAAAATAACAGTGATGTGCGGTGACCCGATATGTGCAATCCGCGACGACTGTCTTTGTACGCGATCGTTTGCCTCACATTGCTTCCATCTCGATGGAGCTTGCTTTCTCAAACTTGTACTTTAGGAAAAGAATTTTTTAAGTTTTTCTTACGATACTTTATTTATATAAAATTCAAATATACTCTGCTGTATTTAAATTATTTTGTATTAATTATGTTTTGTTTACACAAAAATTATTAGAAATATTAAAAAATTCATGTTTTTCATGTAATATATTTTGTGGTTAAATTACATCATATTTATTTCATATGAGGTTACAGATGTGGTTTATTAAATTTAAAACCACAAATTAAAAATAATTTTATTTATTTTTTAAACAGATATAAATTTTCCGAAGTATTGGCACATTTAAAATAATATTATAAAAAAAATTAAATTCATTTCTATTGTAATTAATAATTTTTTTCAGGAATTTTTGGAATTTATATAGTTCTTAGTTTCTTAAAAACAGCTTAACAATTTTAACGAAAATCATGGATTAAGTATTTTTTGAGTCAAAAAATTGCTCTGTTAGGGTCTTATTTTATTAAAGGCCCTTTTACGGTTTTTTAATACAGAGTGACTAGACAATGGGGAATCATATACAAATATATTAAAAGAAACTGAATTTCCGTAAGATATCATTTTAAACAATAATGTTTATGATAAAAGATTTAAATGAAGGCTTGAAAGAAAGAGCAATACTTGTGCATCTCAATAAAGATGTCAAAAACATTAACATTGATCTCATTATTAAACTTCACGGTTAGAACTCTTATTACAAGAGAATCCATATCATTCTCGTAATTTAGTCCGGAAAGATATTTTAGGAAAAGATTGAAGTGCCCATAACTTTATTTTGCATAATTAAGGTTTTATAGTTAAAATAAAAGTTAATTATAATCCTGAACGAAGCTCGGTCATTCTGATATTAAGTTTAAAAAATGGTTAAAACTAGTAAATAAAAAATAAATATTGTATTCGAAGTAAATTAAAAAGGATTTATTAAAATTCGACTAGTTTTATCGGATATTTTCCTACAGAACTAATAATGAGCTCTTATATTTTAAAATTATCTATTGCTATTTTTATTTATTTTATTCTTAAATATAAACTTAAATATATTAATATTTTTAAAAGAAAAAGAGTGATTTAAAATTTAGTAAAAACTTAGTGTGCGCTGCCACCAAAAAGCACATCAACATATTCAAGAATCTGTTTCTATCAAACTCGAAACCTAGCAAGTGAATTCCTAGGGAATAACTATATTGCTACGATAGAAAAGAAAAGCCAAAGAAAGCGTTGGTTACATTTCCTGGTGCAGCCGCGACGATTGCATAAAATCAATTCCGTTGATACAGACGCGAGTGAACTTAGTGAATCTAAGATGAGATATCTTGAATCCTGTATGACTGCGGTTCTTAATCGACAAAGATACGAGAAAAGTGTAACAGATATACTTACTGATTTATTTTATTTTCATGAACTTACATGAAAGAACATTTTAAATAAAAATATATCTTTGGATATTGCAAGATTAATCGAATTTTAAGTATGGAATATTTTATATTTTTCTACTAGTAAATAAATTATGATGAGACAGTTCCAAAAACAGTGATATAAAGGAATTTTTTTTTAGTGTTAAATAACAATCGAATTATTTGGGGTTTTTAAACTTTTATTGTTGCACGTATTTTAATTATTATAATAATCAAAATATTAATATTTGGAGACATAGTAGCCACCTCCACGGATTCCACTATTAATCCTTAAAGAAGGTAGAACAGAATCGTTGAGATTTCCTTAAATTATATTAGATTGGCTAGCGATTTTTTGGAAGTTAAAAAAATTGCTTAAATGGCAGTAGTTTGAAAAAAGTGGCACCCAGTTTTGAAAATGTGGTTTTGAAAAAAACTACTGTAGTTAACATATTGTACGGTCTATATTAATAAACTCTTTCAGAGGGTCATTTTAGACAGAATAAGAAATAGATTTATGCAAAAAAGTCGATTTTTTAAACCTTCAGAGTAAGATCTCCCATTAATAAAGCACTTACCTCGTCTTTTCCTTTCATTACACACATCTTCACATCGTTTTCATTTGAGAACCAAGTTAAACGTTGTTGTTCTGTTAGATCTGATAAACTCAAATTGTGCACCAGGTTTCTGAAACAAAAAATTATATTAATATCTAAAAATATTAACACAAACTACGTAATACCGAATAATTTTATTCGGGAACTATTTATGGATAAACATTAACCTCAAAAATGTCATACAAGCTGTAACAAGTTTATGTAATAAGTTAAATATGATAAAAGTTCTGTATTTTGGAAATTCGTTGAAATAAAAGGAAAAATGTATTTTTTAATTCAGTTTAATCAATTCAAATAGAAAATTTAAATTGTAAATAGAAGATTTAAGTTCGTGCAAGGAAAATTGTATCTATAGAATTTTCTTGACTTAAACATATAGTGAAGATAGTTTCTTTGAATTCTTACGGGAAGCATGACAATATTTCGTATTCAAATAGTACCTACATGAAAAGAAGATTACATTTCTTAGAAATCAATAGTTACTGTAACAGGGTTATAAGTTAAGCAGATAACAGTATTACATATACGGAATGAAATTCTTTGTGTACATAAAATTGGCATTGATAAAACGAAGTATATAAATTTGTTGCAAAAAAAAAAATGTAAAGCATTTAAAAACTTTCATGAACGAATTCATCCAATAAATAATTAATTATCAGTAAATGTAGGAAGTTCACCGTGTTGAATACTGAACAAAAACATCGCAAATTATTGTTCGTTTATCAGCAACGCCTGTGACGACAAACGCGGGAAACAATTGTCCGGAAGACGTCATCGGAACGGGTGTGTGCACGCGTTTTAACATTCTTTTTCATCAATCTTTCAACAATAGATGTAGCTTTTATAGAAAAATACTTTAAATATTAAACTAGCATAATTTTTAAAGTATCTACGAAATAAATATATCCTATTTTGAATAGTTTTAGATAGATTTTTTTAATGTTTTAAGAAAAGTAATTTCAAGAATTTAATGGTTGTGAAGAAGGGTTGAAAAATTTAAAATAAGACAGATAAATTTGAAAAAAACATTGTCTATACTTGAAGAGTTTGGGTACGCGCCTATAACATTCTTCTTCAGTGGTAGTGCTATTGTCTGGAAGTTTGCTGGAGATAAACATGATTGATGGCTCCGGCGATATCTGTTCAGCCGAGCAATTCTTCTTTTTGTGTATTTCAGTTTCCTCGTCACTGCCCGCATTTATTTTTATTTATATGTTTATTTTTTTTTTCCTTATCAATGAACAATAACGGGGTACCGCATCCGAGCATAATTTCATTTGTCATACAACTGAATAGAATTGAATGAGACTTTAAAAAAGTAATTTTACGTTCTTGTACACTCGTAAATTTCCAAAAGGATTTTACAATGCAATCCGATTACAAACTGCAGTTTAATGCTAACAAATATACTATTCTACACTATTAAAACATTTTATATTTGTCGTGAAAACTATTTTACTTGTTAAAATAAAGTTGATTCAGCGGCATTTTTAGTTTTTTGGGAGTTTAAGAATTAAAAATAGCCTTTTTCTGGATTTATTTAACAACCAAATAAAACATAACATTTTATTTTACTTTGCAATTCGTTTGTTTATTGTTTTCGATGCTAACAATATTGGTGAATCATAATAAATTTATAACTATCTATGTGAAATTAGTGTCGCAGCATTTATTTGATAAAATAGAAACATAATTATAGTAATATTACTAATTTTTTTAAAGAGTTAGTTTACCAATTTCACATTACATGCATAGTAATTTTACAAAACGGTACATAACCAATAGGTTCTGTAATATAAAGTATTGTAAATTTACAAAGCATTTGAGGTTCTATTAGTTAAATTACTTTCAAATATAGTTTTGTAATTAATTAAAAACTGTTGAAATTTACAATTAATTCATTGTAATATAAATTATAATATTAATTCGTGATTTTCAGAAAAATTATAGCAAATTAAATTACAAGTAATTTTCAGTGAAATTACAATGTGTGTACCGTTTTTACATAAAGATTGTAAAATCACAACTAATCTTAATAGGTACCTTCATATTTATTGTAAAATTACTTAAATTGTATTTTAAATTCGTGTAAATATATAATAATTTGTAATTTTACTCATCTTTTGTTTTGAGAAAAAATTGTAATTTTATAAAAAATCTTAGCAGTTTATAGTTTGTCGCCATATTGTATTCTATCTTTTTCTTTAATGTAGCTTGTTCCTTTCTAAAAATAATTTTATAGATAATTTAGTCTATGCGGTACTTAATTTACACAATTTTTAAATGAAAACAAAAAAAAAATAATATTGTTTTCAATATTATGTAAAAATTCACATTTCAAACGTATTTGTTTTATGTTTTAAATTCTGTACCTCTTTTAACACGGTTTTAATTTGGACGATGTACTGTGTTAATCAAGGGATGAATGTTTTAAAAAAATATAATTATTACACTAAAAGCTAAAGCTTGATTATATTATTTTAACTATTATGTTTCAACTCGATTTTATATGTCTGAATACAACAATTTGAGTTCGTTTAATTAATACTCAACAAATTTTATATAAATAATAAATGAATTTATATTTAATAATAAAATTATTAATTATTATCTTTAGGGTTGTATAAAATAATTAAATTATACATAATTTATTTTAAAACTGGAACATATATTAGTTTTAAATAAATGTTAATATTGTATCAAATTTAAATAGAAAACACTTTAAATGTAACAATAATGTGAATTATAAACGTAGTATAAATTTATAACCAACAAGGTGTTAAATTACAACCATCATTCGGGAGTAAATTTATGAAGACAGTTAAGTGTGTTTAATGCAAAATACCATCAAATTTCACAGATATCTCATGTTTGTAATTACGTCAACTGAATAGCCGGAATTGAGGTGATTTGGTATACAACAGTACCATCTACATATAGCAACGGACAAACATAATAAAACTGTCTGCATGTGCCATATTTGACTAGCAACACATGCTAGCTTACGTGTGCACAATCATGGTAACACACGAGTTGTGTTTAGTGTTTTGTTTTGTTCTACTCAAAATGCTTTGTTTCCTCGAAACATAAATATACAAAGCCAACTGTAACGTTTGTTATACATGTTAACTTATAACCTAAAAATATTCTTTTCCCTATATTATTCAATTTATACAGTACAATATATTAATTTTGAATTTTGCAATTATAATTCAAACTAATTAATATTTAAATTAAGATATATAAAATTATTTTTTATAAATATTATTTTATATGTAGTAGGTGTTATACTTACAATTAATTGTTGCATGTTTGAACTTTACTAGTCGAAGGCTAAAACACAACTGATACTAAACATGCAACACCATTTTTTATTTATTAAAATACAGCAATAAAGTATAATTAAATTATGTTTTATTACGCAAGTTCTACAGCAAAGAATTATATTCTTCAAAAATATTTGAATTTTGATTTATTTTGATGCTAATATAACTTATAAGTTAAAAAATTAGATATACCCAATTAAGTTTTAAGTACTAAAAAAATTTATTTCTTGATCTCACAAAACTTTTTGATTTTATTTTATGTATATGCAGGGCCGTAATTAGCTTTTTGTGGGCCCTGGGCAAGACTTTAAAATAGGGCCCCCCTCTTTTATAAAAAAATCTTACCATGCATATACGATAGTTCTGAAGCTCCTTTCTTCTTTCAAAGTTTGGTAACAGTATTAATAAATAAAAACAAAATAATTATTTTTTCAATTGTTTTTGCCCGTAACTTTAATTTAATTTTGTATTTATGATTTTTGGAAGGCTCTTTGTCCCCCTTCGATCTGGGCCCTGGGCAAATGCCTTTGTTACCCCTGCCTAGTTACGGCCCCGTGTATATATATATATATATANACTGTATTCTTATTATTTGATCTTGCCAAACTTAAAATTTTATAATTTTGATTTTGTTTTAGAATTAAGTATAATTTTTGTCAATTAATAATTTCCTAAGCTGAGGATAAAAAAATATATAATCTTTTATTATCTAGTTTCCTAAATATCTAAAAGTTCCTTAAAAGCTACGCGTGATTGTTGCCGTTTCAAATAATTACGCGCCCGTTTGAAGAATAAGAACCTAAATTTTTAAATCATTATTTATTTTCATTAGTTATAATAAAAAAATTGTTGAATAGATTTTAGTTATTTGGAAAACTCTGATATTTATCCGCGAATATAAAATTAAATGAAACCGCGGATTGCGGCAAAAGAAAAGTATTCGAGCAATTACGAAGGATAGTGCATCCTATTTTCTCGCAAGTTTAAAAAATAAAAAAAATTACGTGTGCAATACGCTGGTGCATCAACGTCGTTCAAAAAATAGCGAAGATGAGAAAATGAGAAAAAACGACAAAGACACAATTGCAACCAAGCGTGAAGCTGCAGGTTGGTCCGATTATATTCTTGCTTCATCCTGTGGAAGTGGCTGCCTCCACCTCCTGCTTTTCATTTTCAGTGGCACTGGCAGACAGTAGCAGGACGCGTTTCAGGACCGTATCCTCTTCATGCGACATTAAAGAACTTATTCATAAAAATATGACAATGACAAACATAAACTTATTTTCTCAACATTTCTACCTTTATTATTTGCTTCGTAAAAAAATTCATAACGACGGGAATTAAGATTTTTACACAGGATATTATATTTTATATTTATTTTCAGATAAGATTAGCTTCAAATAATGTTTAATTTTTACTTTAAAATATTTCCGCTTATTTAAATATAAATTATTAAAACTAATCATGAATATTTTCGATAGAATTTACCGTAATATAAAACTTATCAGGATAATATAAACGTAAGGTTTTTTTATTCGTGTTATACCTGTCTGTCTGGTCGATACATGTCCACCCACATTATACAGAGTATTCTATATATTTTTTTATTTTAAATATTTAATTGAAGCTTCATAGAATATTAAACAATTATTTACGAGTTACAGTAATGGAACGTAAAAAGCTATTTATAAAATAATGTTTCCGCTTAAAATTTATTATGCAAAAGATAAAATATACTATTGTAATTCCAGGTAGATCGATAAGGTATTCAAATGAAGATAATGCGTTTTTATTACAAATCAAAATTAAATTAAAAAGTAGTATGATTAGTTTCAAAATTTGAAGTCATCATTTACTCTCACGAAACATCAAAATTTAACAGTTAATTTATGAATTCATCTTGGACAGATTACTTCAAATGCTGATCTCAATTAATTCAAGGTCTTTTGAATCCAAATTTTAGAAAATAATGTTATGAGTAAAGTTTAAGCGCAAATAAATAATAATATGTATCGAATCTCTTTGTAAAGAATATATTTTACATAGAAAAAATAAATTTAGTTAAATTTGTGTTGTTTCAATTTTGAATTCAACTAATTCAAAAAATTTCAAGTCAAATTAAAAAGTGAGGTTATATGTAGAATTTAAGCGAAAATAAAGATGATTATTCATCGAAAATCTCTTGATAAAGTATAAAAATAAATTTGGTGAAATTTCAGTAGTAAATTCGTATGTTTAAAAGTGTTTTAAAGCTAAAGCAATAAATAACGTAACAAAATGTTAGGTGAACACGTGAAGGTGTGCGGAAAATTCAATAGCGTTTAATTATTTGCGCTGACATATCTCTGTTGGAAACATGGCAACATAGCAACATGACGAATCCCTTAGAGACGGTACTGTGTTGTGCCCGTTCTAATCAATAGGGTCACCCACTCAACCAGCAGATAGATAAGAAAGGATGAAAGATATTTTTCATGGTATGCCTTGTAGTGACAGCCGTGCACTGGATACGATTGGATATCTGTGATTGCCAATTAGTTTCTTGAGATCGAGATTAAACGATGTATTTACGAAGCTATTACGAAAAGTCACTTCAATGATTTCACTCAGCTATATATCAAAGACATTTGCTCTAGATTTGCGAGACGATCAGCGATTGAGTTACTTTTATATATCAATTACACACATGACAAAAGAAACTGAATATATTCTATTACATGCGCAATTATATGCTATAGATTTTATCTTATTTCTTTTCACAAAAATTTATTCACATGACAAAAACATTTATTCTTTCATTTATCATTCATATCAATGTTTAAGACATATATTTTTTACAATCATTACAAATTATTCTTATTTATCAAATTTCTTTATCTTAGTTTTATTGCATCCTATTTTTTAACTTAACCTACAATCGAACTGCTTTAATTAAAAATAAAATTTATTAGATTAATAATTGAATCTATTCTGTATTTAAAAAAGCCAATAAAAAAAATTTATTTAAAAAAACTTTCAGCAGAGGTAGTAGTAAAAATTCTAGTTGAACACATAGTCTGAAGCATGCTGTCCAAGACACATTTATATATTTAAAATGACTGATAACTAGTTTCAAATCCCGAGCTCAACTAGAGTTCATACTACCTCTACTGCTCAAGGTCTTTTAAAACAATACCCTTACAACTATTGACCTTTATTTACTTGTTAATACCTGCTAGCATCTACCTAACCAATTTATTATAAAGGATCAATCTTTTTTAATTTATTGAAACTTTAAAAATGTAAAGTAACAGATTTGTTTTTAATGAAATCATTAATAATCAAATATTATATTGGAAAATATTTGTATTACATGTAAACATTCAATAATACAATTTAATATAAAAATAAAATATAATATTTCAACATAAAATGAAACCTGTCATAACTTATAAATTATTAAATATTATATTTAAAATTAGTTTGTTTATTAATTGTAATAATTGTTACAATATAACAATACAGACAATACAAAATGTATATGTGTAATTATGAATTTTGTATATTGTATTTATATATTATAGTCTATCGCTTGTGAAAAAGTAAGGTTATGTTGTAACAAAGTAAATAATAATATTTATTTGAATAAAATGTAACGAGAAAACAGTAGTTATAAAAGCTAATTCAATTGGCAATATATAAAATACTATCATTCTTCAAGACAGTTACAAACCTTTGAAATACTTATGATCTTTATACGTAGAAATTCAATTTAAATAAATCACATTATATTTAAATGTGCTAAAGACCTCATCTAAATGCTTCTTTATGTGTCAATGGTTCGTGCACTTTTGTGCAAGAATAGAGCTGGCATTCATATCGGTAGGCAAAGGAAAAGAAGAAAAAGAAAACGTCTAGGTAAGGGAACGCTAACAAAAGCAAAAAAAGTAAATGTTACGGTTTTCAACGCACGAAATTAAATCCAAGATAAAGTGCTTTATTCAACTAAATTTTTATTGCATGAAAAATAATATTACTTTTATTTTTTATTAATTACAAACCTGCATCAAGTTAAAACTGAATGTACCCCTATAAATATACAGAATCTATAAATAAAATAATTAAAGTTATCAAAGGTACAAATTATCAACTGATAAAAAATTCTGCATTAATTTGATTTGCATTATAGGAAAAAAATATAATACAATTAAAAAAAGTAAGGTTATGTGCTTTATTTATATGATTTTTTTCTTTTCTTGAACAAAAAAGTATTTCAATTATTGTCTAAAGTTTTTTAAAGATAAAAATACACGTTCTAGTTATTGTTGTTTATTCATTTGTTTTATAAAACAAATGAAATTCTATATTTAGAAATATATTCGAATAGATAGTTTATAAAAAGCATAGTGGTTGGCGTGGATAAAATGTAACGTGTTCTTCGTTCCATTATCGATTCGACGCTCGGCGTCTGAGCGCAAAGGCTGTCCGTCTCCCACGTGCGATTATCGATATGAGAAACGAGCCGCATGCCGAGACCTTTGCCATCGACGCCTTATTCAAATCTGACACTCTCTTATTCTTAAATTGAAAACCAACGTTATCGCTGGCTACAATATACCGTATTGCAGTATATATGTATATACTCATATATTTTTCTATACTGCCATTCTCAGTAAGTAGGCTGTGTTTCAATATTTTTCAAATTATTTATTACTAGATATAATTTATTATATAAAGAACTAGTTTATTTTCAAGCAGATGTTTCTATAACCAATTAAACAGTTACTTTAAGGAGGCATTTATTTATTTTTCGATGAAAAAATCTATTTTTTTCTTGCATTTTTCGATTCCCTATATTGTCTGAATTATCCCTGCAAAACAGTTTGCTTGAACTTGATGCCGATCTGCACTTATTTCGTGTTTGAGCGTCACGGTCTCGCGTTTTTCTCGAAATGAGCGGGAGCAGAACCCAAAAACTACTGAACCGATTTTGATCTGAGTTGTTTTATTTTAACGGAGACAAAATTTATTAGAGCTTGTGCTAGAATCAGCCATTTCTATGATCATTTAAAAAAATTCAGACACTTGAAAGTCTTTAAAAAGTAGCCAAAAATCGACCACTTTTTCAGGTGGTTGCCATTTTGCGAATTTTCAACAATTTGACCTCAAAGTAGCACAAGCTCCAGATTATTTTATATAGATTTTAGTTTTCTTAGCCGATTTTGTAATAGCAACGTTCGGACGCTCGGACTGTTACGCTCAGACATCCTCCCACCTAGGGGGCGTACAGATTTGACAGAGACTTGACAAAAATCTGAAAGATACTCAAAACGTCATAAAATAAGATGCTGAAAATCCGAAGTTTATACCTTCATTCATATTCCTGAAAAAAATTCCCAAAAAACAATGTTTTTAAGCTTAAAATAAGTAAATGTCTCCTTAAATAAAATAAAATATTTAGATATTTATTTGAGGTTAAGATCAAATTGTAGACGAAAGTTGCAATAAATATCTTTTTTTATTTTTTGAAAAGTATTAAATAAAAGAAGAAAAGAAGCTAATAGTTATAATAATATTCTTAGTCGATTTTGTAACAGATGACCGTGATGACGCGGGGAGAAACAAATTTGACAAGAACTTGAAAAAATTCAGAAACGTCATGAAATAAGATGCTGAATATTTTTTTAAAGTTTAAAATAAGTAAATATCCCTTAAATATTTAGGCTTTTAGACTTTTATGCGTATTTCGATTATTATACCACCCACCACAGCATCAATACTATTTGTTCTATCCTTGTTATACTCGAAAAAATTCTATTCACACCATCACTTTCTAAAATTGTGTTGCAGAACCTTGAGCAACAGTGGTAGTAAAATTCTAGATAATTAAGCTGAGTTAGTCACATTTATATATTTAATATTAATCTTCAAATTCAACTTTGCTGCTTTAGTAACGTATTGTTTACTGCTTAAAGTCCTTTGAACAAGTTTCATCCAGTTTTATAATCTAGTGTATTGATTAATTAGCATTATATATGTCTTTCAACAAGAAAAAAATAAATAAACAGACAGAGTTATTCAATTTAAAAGTAATTGAAATAAAAACAATTGGCACGTAAAGTTTCTTTAAGGTAATATCGATTAGGTTAGAAAATATATTTATGTCACAACGACAAGAAAATATAGTATGCATATATTTCGTTGTAACAATCAGAACATGTATGCAAACAACGTTATTTTTCCTTTTCTTTGCAGTGTAAACATGCATTTAAGTTTATCAGAGTGCACACGAAAGCAACAACGGTCTTTTTTCGTTCGATACAACATTTACCTGTCAAAATATTCAAATCGTAAAAATACATTACGTACGGTAAACCACTTACGTTTGCGGAGTTCGACCACGATAACCTAAACTGTTTTTCTATCATGTATCGATGCTAAACATTTCCTACAAAAGCCGGAAAGTGCATAAAGAAATCCTATCGTAAATTGTGTGTGAACGGGGATTCGATGCAGTCGCTATCGCGGGCCGGACATGAATGCTATAAGCGGGTGTTTGTGAGCGGCCGCCCGACGACCTATCATTATCTTTTTATTCAAATTCACTTTACCCTAACTTTCAAGTATCGTATTATATTCTTCAACATTATATGTTTTCAAACGAATATACATATGCTACTCAATAACTATTATATTTCAAATGTTTCTAATCATTTCTTAGTATCTAATCGATTACTTCTTCTATCATATTATAAGAATATTATTTATTTAATTGACTAAGAATATTTTTTTTCTAAATTTAAAGAGTTCAAAATCCATTTATCAATAGTTTTTCTTTTGTTTGCAATTGTCTAATATTTCAAAAGAAATAAAAACCAATTAGTTATAAAACAGTTAATTGGATTATAATTATTTATTTTGTAAATCGGGAGTAAAATGATGGTTTAATCCTGGGAATTTTCATTTGAGGGATTAATACAACTTACTCTTAAAATATACATAAATATTTTCTAATGAGCAATAGTTACAATTTATATAATAAATTTGAAACGTGACATAAAAAAATCTACTTTACTAAAAAAATAAAGAACAAAACATGTGTCTAGGGAATAAAATGACACTATATATAAGAAGGGCCGTAATTAGAGGCAACAAAGGCACTTGCCCGGTGCCCAGATCGAATGGGGGCCTAGAAACGCTACTCAATTTATAATGTTATATTTTTTTGTTTTTTTCATAAATATAAAATAAATTTAAATTACGGGCAGAAACAGGGGCTTTAGAACTATTTTATATTCATGCTAAGTTTTTGTTTGTTTTTTTTTTATTAATGGAAGGGGAGGAGGAGCAATTTGAAAGTCTTGCCCAGGGCCCACAAAAGGCTAGTTACGGCCCTGTATATAAGTATATCAAAAACTAGTTACATAAAATTCGGATTTACACTCGGTTGTGAGAAAAATATATTATATTAGTTTCCGATTGAAAATACTGAATAATTAATAATTAAATATATATTTTTTTATATAAAACAAATAATAAATTTTTTTTTTTTTTGATTGAATTTATCAGTATGTTATAATTAATAAAAATTATATGAAAATAAATTTTTAAGCTGGAATCAACAACAAATTATTAAATATTAAATGGTTGCTTTAGAATTTTTATTAAAATAGAGAAATAAAAAAAGAAAAATCCTGATGAAGTAATTTTTGGTGCAAACCATTGTAATCTGAAAAATTTTGCAGTGCAACTTTTCCCCTTGGTCAAACATGACCATAACATCCCCTGGCAATATATTAACAACCTATCTATAATAAATAACTCCATATTTGATGGGTAAAACCGTTCAACTTTCCAAAAGTATTTGTGTGTACGCCCTGCTACAATATATTCCTGCCCTTATACGATGCCACGGTTGCCTTTCTTTATTCCTGCTCTTCTTTATTCTCATCGGCTGTCATAACAGCGAAATATGTCAGGGGTTTGACCGCTCTGGTACTGTCGATATTACGGCCAGGACGCTTGCAGGAATAATTCTGCGATCTGAACAATGTATGCTCGACGCTGATATTGCGTCGTCCTGCGCTGATATCGCACAGTTTTACGACCGATTCGGTGTGGAACTACAAACACTGGCGCGACAAAATTGGACATACGAAAATCATCCTAGATATGCCTTTAAAATATTGTACAAGCAATATTTGATATATAAAATCTACGATAGCTTTGCCTCACAGGTATTTTCCTCTGTTGTCAATATTTTGTTTCCTTCAAAATTATTTCGTGGTTACAGATCTTCAAATTCGTAAATTAATATTATATCAAATAGAAAACAAAAATATATTAATTAAGTTAAGAATTTCACGCATTTAAGATCTTCTTTTTATTATTTGGTTCACCGTTAAATTCCATACCCTTAGTAATTCCGTTCTCTGAAATATGTCAGCAGAGATTATAATTTTTGCTCGTCAGGAATTTGAAAATTAATTTAAAGATAATTTAAAAAATGCATATGTTATATGAATGGTTCAATTGCCAAATCATTTAAATCCATAAAACAAGAAGTTGAGAAAAATTATAAAATAATACACATTGTTTTTTTTTTAATTCTTTTTTGTATTCATGCATTGAAATGTGTTTATTTGCGCTACCTAAGCAACATCCGAAACTTCTATTTCCCGCATTGTAACCAGATTAGCGTGCGGAAAATTTCGCAAAAAGCACTCTTATTTCTAAGGTATCTATTAAAAGACTGTATTTATAATAAAAAAAGTATAGTTTTT
>CM008235.1:5275299-5300244 GCA_002278615.1 Pogonus chalceus
AAATTATTGAATGAAATTTAATTTTTAAATATAAATTTAGTGCATTTCATTAACACAGTTGGCAACACATTCTGCCTGATATGACAGCAGTACTATGAGATGTCAAACATAACCATTAAAAATAATATAAATAATTAAATATTAGTTTCAAACTTTTCGTACAAAAGATATTGTACATACTTCTTGCGTCAACTTGGTTCCCGCAATCGTTCTATGGTTCTATGGCTCGTGTCGCCAAACACTTATCCGGGAACTAGTCATTCCCGCACTTAGTATGTAAATAACTATTTAAAATATACATTAAAAAATGCGAAGTAGACTATATTACTGCAGATGTATCTGTTATCTAACGACATAAAGAAGGTATACAAGATAGAATATCCTTGGATAAATCGTTATTTTTACTACGATTTTTGAGTGATTAAGGGAGAAAATCGATTTGGAAATAAATATATATTTTATTAAAGATTTTAGCAGAAATTGTCCTATTTAGCAGGATTACTGTTTTTTCATCTATTTATTTCTTTCAATTTTTTCATTGCTTTGATCAGACGATTAATTGGAATAAATACAAAATCATTTTCTAAAGCCGAGTTTTCTGTCAATAAGCCGTAATGAAGAACCATTAGATTTAAATAATTGTTATGAACACCTTCCATTTTAATATTTTAATGATTAATTTTTTTTTAAATTTCATTGAAATTGAAATTTATCTGTATTTGAGTCTATCATAATTTGAATGCAACTGATTAATATTTTATTTTGTACTTAGAGGTACTTGGTTAATGTGAGCGGTAACAATTCATGTATAACAGAGACAAAAAAATTAAACAAACAATTGCTTGTTGCAGACATTGTTGAAGACACAGCGTATATCCGAGGCAGGAGAAAAAAGTATGGAATTAATTAGATTGGCTTCTGGAATAAACTATTTGCTTTTCAAATGTATTCAGTGATATTAATACTTATTATTAGAGAAATGTGTTTTTAAATATGTACGATTTTGCTAGTGAACCATTCATATATTACATATTTAATTAACCAAAAAGAATCAAAGCGGCTGGTATTAAACAGAACTGTTTTGTTTTGTTTTCATTTGTTTTATCTTTTTTGAAATATTTTATATTATAGTTTTAAATTGTTCTTGTAAACTGTGTTGTATAAATTGTAAAGAAACAAATTTGCAAATTTAACAAAATATAGAATTATGAATGTACTGAATACTTTTGTCTTGTACAAACTAATTATAAAATAATGAGTCAGCTGTTTTGTTTTATCTGAACCTCATTGCCTACTTTATAGTAGCGCTACTGGCAATGGAGTACGATTTGCATACCCTGGCGGACAAACTAATTTGCAGACCAAACCAATATTATGTTATCGCTATTGTGGCGGTAAAAACTTGTTCTGTTTATCGGTGGCCGTTTTATAAATTGTAAAGCGCAAAATGATAACCAGTTAAAGAGTATCATGGTTTGCAGTAAAACGTTGCACTGTTTATATCGAACATGTTTTGTCTGTAAGCTACAAAATGATTCGTTCATTTATTGATTGGGGAATAACGGTTCCATGGAATTTGCATTTTCCTATCTGTATTATTAGTGCTATTACAAATACGGTATTTTGAATTTGCCTTGTAGAATACGCGTTCTCATATCGTAGTTTTCATGATCAACAAAATACAGTTAAATTTTATTATTTCGGATAACTATCCGCCATGTAAATATACATTAAATTTTAAACATATTTGCACACAAAACAATCAAATTTAATCAAATCTATATTCACCTTAAAATTAAAAATGAACATTAAATTAAAGCTTCAAAAATACTTTAAAAGATTCATATATTTTGATTTATTCATAATGGAGTACACTTGAATTCAATGGCTGTTTGCAGAACTGGAATACCTGATATCAATCACAAGGATAAACCAGAAAACTATAAAAAATCTAAGAATTGATAAAACATTCAGGAACTTAACCTCGTTGGTCGCGTAGGTGATATTTTCTTGTTCTTGTGATGTCTTTTTTGTGGATAGTGAACGGGAAAAAGGACGACGAAGTCAGAAAGAACCAGTGAATCGAAAACTTTACCAAATTAAGAGAAACATATGTTTGAAACTTCAGTTTTAACAGTAGAAGGCATTCAAAAAGAAATTTATTTCTAGATATGATTAAAAACTTAAAATAAAGCAACAATAATAGTAGTTTTGAGAATATTATAGAATAATAATGTCCAAATTGTAGGATGTTGATATGATCTATGGAGCTGCAATAAATGATCTATTAAGGGATCAGTAAAATAATTTATTGACTTCATGAGTTGATCTATGGAGCTCGTAGAATGATTTATATCTTGAATGGTTAAAACCATTATTTTGTAAATAATAACAAAAACTAGTCTGATGATGCCAGTGTGCGCAAAATTAGTTATTTAATAATAAAAATTGTGAAACATAAACATAGTTATTTTACAATTTGGATAAATTTAGTCAATAATAGTTGATGAAATCTTTAATTTATTTTATAATAAAATAAATTACAAGAAGTGTTTTGAGATAAAATTCTTTTATTCAATTATATGGAGTAATTTTGTATGTTATTGGTTTGTACAACCCTATTTGAATTGAGTTGTATGAAATTGTTTGGCAATCACTGAACAAGTAGGGTCGCACCTTACTTGGGACATGTCATGGATTCGAGAACAAGTCACCATCCCAAAGATGGTCTTCTACTCCTTATACGACGTGGCGAAGAGAGTGTACCATTACAGGCGACACTCAAGTGCACTCCGGTAATTGCTTCCCGCGGGTCTTAGGGTCGTTATGCAGACTTCGACCTCGGTCCGGGTTCGAATCTTCTGCCCAATGACAAATCAATAGATACAGGAGCACTTGACAGACTGCCAGATAAAACCAGTCGAGAATAAATATACATTATTTTCACGTTTTTAAAGCTTGATTTAGAAAATGCAGTTTTACATACAAAATGTTATTCTATTGTTTTATCAACAATATTTAATTGAAACGCAATATTTTGATAGTTAGTCTGAAATTTTTAGGTTAACTTTTAATTAACAAATATGTTTAAATAAATAACTTCAAAGTTTAATGTTTTTAAAGTAAATTTACAGCTGAATAGATTAAGAATCAAATAAAAGATTGTGACGGTAAAATTGAAATATAAAAATGTAAATACATATATATTAATAAAAACAAAAAAAAAAGTCTGAAACAAACTTTAGATTTTGTAGAACGGCATTTTGCTTTTCAAGCCGCATATCGTCGTAGCTGCTATCGGCAATTGTCTGCCATTTTAAACTGCGCAATAAGAAAAATTACAGGACACCGCTTTTCACTGATAAAGCAAAATAAATGGAATGCAGCTTTACATGTAATCATTGCAACTGAAGTTCTTTCTCTTTTTCGATTACGTTCGAATGTGCTGCGAGCTAAACAATAGCAAATCAAAATATTGCAGATTGCACAATGTACTTCTAAATCAGGCAAAGAAAAGAATCTTATCAAGTAGAATGTACCATTAAATTGAATATATTTCAATATAATCTATTGTAAATAATTCATTGTGTATTTTCATTTTATAGAATATACATAAATATTTCAAACATTTCTATTCAATATTATCGATGTAAACAAATAACATAAATTATTTAAATTATTTCATAGAACATTAAGCGCAATTTATAAACATTGTATATTCACGAAAATAAAAACAAAATGGACGATATTAGACTAATTTAATAAATACATTATTCAAATTAAACCTTTATGATTAAATTATAAATTTAAATTTGCAAGTTTAATTTACTTGATAGAAACAAAATATTAAAAAAATAGCTCAATAAAATAGAGTAAATTTCAAAATTATTTTGAATTAAATTATTTACCAGAAATAACACCAATTTGAAACATAACATTATTATTTTTATATTTACAATTTCTATTACGGGGGCATTTACTTCTTTTTCGATGAAAAAAACGATTTTTTTTTGTATTTTTCGATTCTATATATTGTTTGAATTATCCTTGCAAAACGGTTTGTTTGAACTCGATGCTGTTCTGAATTTATTTATAAATGAGCGTCACGAGTCTAGCGTTTTTCTCGAAATAACATTTTTCGAAATGGGCGGGAGCAGAACTCAAAAAATACTGATCAGATTTTAAATCTGAGTTATTTTATCTAAAGGAGACAAAATTTAGGTCTCGCAAACTGATGACGGGAACAGAGTGAGTTCTCGAAACGTTTTGCAATTAATAAAAATTAAAGATAATTTTTTGATCTATAATTTTTATTTTATTACACTGACAATGGATAAAGTCCTATTAAAAGAATCTAATAAAATTTATTGGAGCTTGTGCTAGAATCAGCCATTTCTATGATCATTAAAAAAAATTCGGGCACATAAAAGTCTAAAAAAGTGGTAAAAAATCGACCAATTTTTCAGGTGGCTGCCATTTTGTGATTTTTCAACAATTTTCCCTCACAGTAGCATAAGCTTCGGAGAATTTTATGTAGATTTTAGTTTTCTTAGCCGATTTTGTAATAGCAACGTTCGGACGCTCGGACTGTAACGCTCAAACATCCTCCCACCTAGGAGGCGTACAGATTTGACAGAGACTTGAAAAAAATCGAAAAGATACTCAAAATGTCATAAAATAAAATGCTAAAAATCCGAAGTTTATACCTTCATTCATAAAATTTCAAAAAAAAAAAAAAAGTTTTTTTAAGCTTAAAATAAGTAAATGTCTCTTTAAATTTAATAAAATATTTAGATATTTATTTGAGGTTAAGATCAAAGTGCCGACGAAAGTTGCAATAAATATCTTTTGTTATTTTTTGAAAAGTATTAAATGACAGAAGAAAAGAAGCTAATAGTTATAATAATATAATTGAATCGAAATAAAATTGATTTGAATAAAAATGGCGGTAATAGTATAATAGTAAATTGGCCTATTCCCACATGTAATCCACGTATTCCATTATACGTAGTATACAACAGATGCATGCGTTCTCCACGCTTTATCATAAAATACAAAATTTATGTTTCGTATCACGAGTTTCCTTCCTACAAAAATGCATTTCGTACTTTGTACACGCAGAACGCGACACGAAAAATACTAACCGCCAGTGACGGCGGAACAGACTGAATCCACGCCTCTTTTATCCCCTTTGCTCTGGGCAGGAAATATGATTCATGGTTGACGGCTTGCACTCTAATTACCTTAATTTTAAAAAACCTCGTCTCAGATATTCATTGTTCATTCTTTATAAAAGGATGCAGGAAGGAAGATATTCATAAAAGTTATATGTATAATTCTTTTTAAATATGAATTTTATTTTCAATCAAATGTTTTTTTTATTCTTTCTCATATTTGTTTTTGCATTTAAAAATACATTTTAACATAAATTAAATCACAAAGAAATTCATCGCAATTTACATTTATTTTGTTTGAATCTAATTAATAATAATATTAAAACAATTATTAGAATTTGTTAACAAATTGTAATTTCGTAAATTTGATTGTTTTATTTTTGGTTAAAATGTGAGGTTATATTAAAAACTTCAAATGTTTCTGTCAAAATAAATAATAAATCGAAATTTCTTGAAAAGCAATATTTCTTTTAGAGTATTTTAATAAAGAGGTAAAGATATACGTCTTAATATGCATTTAAATTTTTCTACAAATCAGGGAATTATAGATTTATTTTAAGATTAAAGATCTTAAAAATAGATATTTAAAATATTGCTTAAGATTTTATTACAAATCATTAAAATAACTATATACTTTTGCGAACCAATTTTACAAAAAATATCTATTATG
Source organism: Pogonus chalceus (assembly GCA_002278615.1). Lineage (NCBI taxonomy): Eukaryota > Metazoa > Arthropoda > Insecta > Coleoptera > Carabidae > Pogonus > Pogonus chalceus. The sequence goes on from CM008235.1 coordinate 5,281,144, forward strand.
ATTCTGATTTCTGATCGATTACTATTTGTCTCTAACTTATAAACAGTAAAATATAATTAAAAAGAGAATAAATATAATATTGATGAACACAAAATTAATATAAAAGTGGAAATACGTAATAGTATAAAAGGAATAACATGAAATAGACTATAAACAGGTGCAGTGACCAATAATTTCACTCTTGAGACTACACTACGATCGTGCGCACGCATTTATATTTGCGCTTAACAACGATTCTACATACAACGCAACATACATGTATACGTACATACGATTGTATTATACACGTAACGGCAAGATAGGACAGGATAGATCCCTTCGGTTACAGGTTACATTTCGAATTCGAGATCAAATAATAATATAAGCGCCAGACAAATATAGAGCGTAGGGACAAGGGATGAAAATAGAAGGCGGAAGGCATTCACTGGGGAGTGTAAAAGGGGTGTCAGTTTCCGGTGATAGATTCTGAACAATTGACAAGGTCCATTAGTCACGCAATGTTAAATAGTAGGCTGTGGCGTGTCGAAACGCCTACGCTAAATTACCGTGCAAAAATAAACTTCTTTTAGATTACGATTACTTCTGAAGGACATTACCAAGGCTAAGATTCTTTAAAGGTTATATACAATTCATGAAATGCAACATAAAACTTACGTTAACTTCAAAAGCTTCTTTATCTATTTTGTAATGAATATAAATATATTTATTTTATTCATTAATAATAACAAAAAGTCATATTTCATTACAAAACGTATTACTGCATCTAGTTTAAACTAGTAAAAACAATTACTGAAATCGTAAATAACAGATGAACAACATTTATTTAAGGAATCGCAGTCCAATACTAAAGAGGTTAAGTTTTCAAATCCTTGACGTTTAATCAGTAAAATTTAATTTCAAGTTATTTTTGCTTGCAAGTTTATAAATGAAGCAATTATTTTCTAAATATAGATGAAAGTCGTAAATTAAGTTTTTGTTGTGTACATAAACAACCCGGCTAAGATTGACGTAAATGCATTGTTTTATGTAATTTATTATTGTAGAAATGTTTGAGCGTAAAAAAATTTCTGTATAATTATTTTAATAATAACCATAGGTGCTTTGATTGAATTAAGTATTATACTTTGTTGTTGAAACAAATGAATAATATATACATACTAGATTAATATTTAAATATAATTATTAATTATAATTTTCATGAAAAGAGCAAAAATTATAATAACTATATTATTATAACTTTAAAAATGGTATAAAAGTTTGAAAGAAAATGTACTGAAAGCCAAAATAAAAAGTACAAAGTACTTAACGCCACAATATTCGTTAATTTGCAGTGTTCGAATGCAAGAAACGCATCTCACGAATTAGATAATCACGTTTCTTGTGCACAATGCAAACAATCTACACCAATTATACTGTGCAGTGAGCGCTGAGAAAAGAAAACAATGAGGATTTTCCGAGCGCAAAATGGCGACCAACGCTTCCTTTTGTAATGGAAGAAATAGGCAAGAGAAAAAGAGAAAAAAGAAACCTGGAAGAAACGATCGCATTGCTTGCAAGACGAACTCAGTTGTCTCCGTGTGCGACCAACCAAATGGAATGATGGGCGACGACGAAAAACACTAGTTTCGATTTTACTAGTGCCACTTATCAGTCCAACGTTACTTACTTATGTTCATTTAAATTAAGATGTTTAAGGAGACTATTATTACAAAACTTTTGTAACGAAATGCTAAATCAAAATAAAATACAATTATAAATACGCGTTTCTTTTTTTACTTTGTTCCTTATTCTTTTCTCTATTTAACATATTAATAAATGTCAGTTCGTAATTTTTGGTTAAAGTTTTAGGTTAGATTCGTAAATCTAACTTTAAAAAACGTCAAATTATATAATTTTTTTCAAACTAAAATATTAAAGGTTTTTAATATTTACTTTGGTAATATTGAATAATAAATGCTTCAAAAAATGGCAATAAAATAGAAAAGTTAATAATATTTTTAATTAAAGTATATATATATATATATATATATATATATATATATATATATATATATATATATCAANAAAAATGTCTTTGAATTTTTTTTTTCGTATTTGTTTGATAATATTACAACATAATTATAGTATTATTACAAAACATTTTTTAAGAGTAAGTTTACCAATTTTACATTACATGTATGGTAATTTTACAATACAGTACATAACCAATAAGTTCTGTAATATAAGAGCAAAGTATTGTAAATTTATAAAGGATTTGAGGTTCTATTTGTTTAATTTCTTTCAAATATGATTTTGTAATCGATTAAAAAATGTTGAAATTTACAAAAAATTCATTGTAATATAAATTACAATATTAATTCGTGATTTTCCCAAAGATTATAGTAAATTAAATAACAAGTAATGTTTGTAAATCTGAGAAGCTTTTTTGAGCTATAATAACAATATGTTTTGATGCTCAAAGTCCTTCTAAGAATTTTCCGAGTTTTATACTCCTGAAATAACAATAAATTGCAAGTTTTTACTTCAGAACTTATTTTTTTTAAGTTTATTTCATGTTTGAAGATATTTATTTTAAATTATTATTTAAATGAAATAAATTATATATAAGTTAATTCCGGATAATGTTGGAGATGTAATATGTAGGTCCATAAATTCAAATATGCCGCCATTTCTAATCCACGTCCACCCTTACAAGAACAAAAAGCAGCGGCTGTGATCCTATGGGGATGGAAAACGTGCTCTGCCTCACAGAATCGGCAACAGTCTAGTCACGCTCTGATTGTAGTTTTCCTTCTTAAATCTTAACCTAACAAGCCACACTATCTGGCAGCGTGGCGAGCAAAAGCTCCAATCATTTTGGAACTGCCACAATCGTCGCAGCTGAATTCTAACACCAACCAACGTAGCTGTTCCTTTTTCGCATCGACTTGACTCTTCATTGTCTGATCTTTCGCCGCCTTCTATATCTTGAGGGGATAAACTTCGATATTAGGTCATTAAATAGAATGAGACAATCTTGAAATGAAATACAATACATCGAGTATAGCATCCATAAGCAGCAATGTTGCTTCGTATATTGTCTCTAGTGACCACTGCAGCCAACTAAAATTGTTTACATTTTCTGCTTTTCTATTTGTTCGTAACTGATAAAATTATATCACTGGTTTATAATTTATACGCGTACTGACTGGACAATTGTGTTTATTTTTATATTTTCAAACAATACACAACAATAGTTTTTGTTTTATTTTACCCGTGACACAAGTTTCAAAAATTTTCTATTATTAAATTCCAATTTATTATAAATCCAACGAATATATTCAATATTATTTCAAATTAAATATAATATTGACTATACCTGCATTGTTCTTTACTAATAATATTTTTTAAATGAACACAGAAAATTTTATTATTATTAGAATATTGTTCATAAAAGCATATGTTCTGTTTAGATTATATAAATGATTAATTATTAAATAAAATATATGAATAACAAATAATAGAAATATCGTTTTATTTAATATATTATACATTTCTAGAAAATGTATAAGTTATACCTATATTATATATTTAGATCGCATGATAAAATTTACTTATTAAAATTTAAAATAAAAATAACGAACAATAAAGAAACTGGGATATTCTTGATTTGCATGTCTTCAAGTAATATATTTTATTAAAGAAGGCGGAAACATAATTTATTATTCAACTATGTTTCAATACCTAATAAAATAAAATATTTCTTCATTGCAATCATACTAAAGAGTAAAATTTATTAAATGATTTAACTAAACATTTATAGGTTAAGATATATTTTTAGGAAAAAATATTTCCAGATATAACAAATGTTTAAATGTAAAACATGTCCAGAAAGTCCATCATAGAGTCGATCCTCCTAAATACGTCCCATATCAAAAGCTTTAGCTTACGTCATAGTTTTTCAGAATGAAAAGACATCGAGCGAATTTGACATGGTGCTTATTCCTGTGAGCAGATTCTTAAATAAATCACAATAAAAAAGTGAACGAATTTAAAAGAAAAGTAATAAGAATTTTTATAGAATCTGAAGTAGAATTTTGATCTGGTTGTACGCGTCGTCTTCGACGTTGGCGTCTGGTGACAATATACAAAGTTATCCTGAGCGTCGTAGCGCTCTATGCATTTGTAACAAGAACGTCGACGCATGCCATGTCACACAAAAACGTTAAATACTTTATACGACAAAAGTTTTCGGTCTAATCTAGGTTTTGTTATTGTATGACGGGATCTCTTCTCTTTTGGAGGTTTCTTACAGGCGATCCACCATGACGAAGCCAAGCCATCGTAGTGATATGAATTTTAAATGCTTCATTGGGTTGCGCCAGGCATATTCCTAGCATTGTATCGCAGTGTTTTATCATTGTTCTCTCGCTTGCGTTTTATTATTCGTTTTCGTGTCCGAATAGCGTTTTCTTAAATTAATCCAGCAGCACACTTACAATGAGAAGCCTACATTTATACACGCTGCATTTCTACCATTATCTCGTACTACGTTCTATTTTATTTATTTTCTAGTTTTAACTTTTATATTCGTTGGATTAATAGCTTTCAACTTTATGCTTTTACTTAATATTCTAATAAGTTTATAATTTATGCAAATGTACTTGAAATTACTTTCTTTCTTAGAACTAAAATTACTTAATTACTTTCAGTGCTTTCTACTATTTATAATTTATTCTTACATAGCAAAAGTTACACTATTCTCTCATATACTTTCATAAATCTACGTTTAACTTTTTTTTATTTATTTTAAAGTTTTTATTAATTACTTTATATAATATTTTAACAGAAATAAAAGAGGAAACCTGCTGTGTTTATTAAAATATTGAACAACATGGGTAACTTATTGAGGTAATCCTCATAAAAAAATCATATTAACATGTTTTACTATAAAACTTGAACTTGTAAAGAAAATAAAAATAAGAATAACAATTAAATAAATAGAATTTATGTATGCATGTACGGTAGACACATAAAACAATTGAATGAATTCAATAAACAATTGACTAGCAATTGTACAATGTATCAGTATTGTAAGTTTCAATTTATATGGTAAAAGCTGTAATTCTCTTAAAGGAGTCGTATTCCAGTACAAACTCAACGGGCTCGTAAAACCGTTTCTAACTTCCCGAGTTTGTAAAATTTTTAGTGACAAATAAAATATTCCTATTATTGCTGAGCGCATACTGCAATACTGGTATATTGGTGGTAGGTACAGCTGGTTATAGTCGTACCCATTGCCAAGTTTAAAATACGTAAATAATAAATACTGACGCGTGCAAAGTTCAAAGAATTTTAAACGTGTACATACGCCCGCGCTTGTCAACGAACTTTTGCACATTGCGTGACTATTTCGTTATTTATTGTTCGCAATGCGAGTAAAACGGATGTTAAGATATCCAGATTCACGACATGAACTTAGATTACAATCGATTTTTACAGCCACCGCCTCCTTTATGTGGAAACTTTCTGCATTCTCTGCTGTCTGTATATATTTCGCAATATATAAATTTGTTTTATTAAACATATATATTCCAAAATTGAAACAAAATTTTTACGATAACTTACTTTTTTTTTCGGTATATTCTTTCTTATTTACAATTTTATTTATTTACTTAAATATTAGATTTTGTTATTTACTAAATAATTTCGTATCAACAAAAATTTATTATCAATTTTCAATTGCTTGTTAACAACTAGTAATTTGGAGTATCTTAGTATATACGTTCAATTAGCCCTCCATTTGCGCGGTAGCTTTGAACTTTAGTATTTGTTAATTGTAGATTTTTTACGTTAAATAATCTATAAGAGTATATTACGTTATAGAATAACTATCACTAGTTTCGCTTCGTGTTATACAAAAATCGCGTTATAAGAGAAGCATGTTATTATAGGATTGACTGTAAATACAGTTATTACTTTTAAAACTTCTATGAAAATATATTTTTTGTACTCATGCATTGAAAAGTGTTGATTTGCGTTACCTAAGCAACATCCGAAACTTCTATTTTCCGCATTGTAACCAGATTATTGTATGNTACACTTCTTGCGTGAACTTGGTTCTCGGATTCGTTTTATGGCGGCACTTTTCCGTGAACCAGTCGTTCCCGCACTTGGTATGTAAATAACTATTCTGGCTGTGTTAGTTTGGTTTGCTATAAATAGCGTTAAGAATGTATAAGCATGAATTGCATTTTTGATTTAAGTTCTGACTCTTTGCATATTTGTAAAATAATATGATTTATAACAATTGCAAAAATTTAAAGAAACGTCAGATTTTAAAGAAAAACTAATTAAAATACATTCGTTTTATAGAAGAATGGTATTAATAAAACTAAATTAACAATTTTAAGAAACAAAAATAAGCGCTAGTGTCTAAAAAATAATAAATAATAGAATTTAATAAAGACAGAAATTATTTATATAATAGAAAATGACATGTAACCGATTATTCAAAAGAGAAAATATAGATTGAAATTCAAATTTATGTGTTAACTGAAATTTCAACCGCTTTTAATTTAAATTTGGCAACTATGTAACTTTGTAGATTTACAGATCTACAGAAACTAACCTATCTGAATCCATTCTCATACATTTTTAATATTTCTCATAAAACGTTGATAAAGAATCTCAAAACAGAAATCAAAAAAATAGCGACAATTTTTTTTTCTACAGCTCTAGAACGACAAAGTAGAAAAAACGCTCGCAAACGTTATCTACACGTTTATTACTTTCATAAGTCAATCTGACATATGATTGCTCTGTCGGTATATTACATAACCTAACAAAATGTGCTGCTATGTAAAATTTATTATTTTTGGTTATGGTGGATGACTCCATTGTAGCGACTGTAGAAAAAATCTAGTGTGTATTTCGAGCGCAAATGGACATTGTCGATTTCGAGAGAATGCCGCGCTCCGCGTGGCAACAACCTCTCAATCGACAATGTCCCACTTTGAGCTCTTAATACACAAATAGCTATATAAATATCAAAAGAAACATAAGATGAATTTAGCTAATATTTCATTAAAATAGAATTTAATTAATGTAAATATATAAATTGATTGTTGTGACATTATTATTTTTAAAATATTGAAATAAAATGACATGGTTATATTACAAAACTGTCAACATAGTAATGCAGAGTTGACAATGTACAAAATTTATAATTAAATATATCAATAACATAAATTGAATTTGTAATTTACGTAAAATAAGCAAAGGTAATAGAGAATGCTTTGAAATATGTAATAAACAATTTAGTTTAGTTAACGAGTAAAATAGTATTTATTTTCGTTTGATTAGTGAAATCGTTTGTAATGCGTGAAAATTGCCTTTTAAAGGATTAATTAACCGGCAACGTAAAAATCAGTATAGTTTTATTTTAAAAGCGCGTCAAAGAGCACTTTTCGCATAAAACTGTGAGCTAAACTAATTTAACAGTAACTAATTAACACTGTAACTGAAAACGAGCAGCCGAAAATGTTACCATGGTAATAGAGGTACAATACACGACAAATGCATAACAAACATCACTCGGGACCAGCCGAAACAGGACACGGGTTACAGAACACGGATATGGCTACGCGACATGGCCACTAGTTTTGGGACTAACATACACAGGTAGACCATACAATTACAAATACGATATGGGATAGTATGCTGTGGTGTAGCATTGCGACTGCTATGTCTGTATAATAAAGGAATGCGCTACTGATATGACTAGGGATGAAAATCAACGGGCCGTGACATTTTCCTCAAACACGGAAACGTGTTTTGTTTCTAACCTCTAAATTACTCGCATAAATAAGTTTTCAAATGAAATTTTATACATATAAACATTTTTAAGCTATACTTTACAATTTTCTATTTATTCTTAAATAGTCCAGTAAAATAAGCAAAAAAAGGGGGTCAACCGTGCATTTTGGGTACGTAGTAATTTTTTTTATCATATTATATACTTACTCTTAAGCTTAAGTTTGAGTTTTCGTGGTGGGGGACGATACCTATTTGGCGCCATATTGAAAATAAGGGAGGAATCAGTTTTTATAGATTATCTTGGAAACCATAAGTGTTACAAAAATTTTGTAACAGGCTTTTTTGAAGATAATAATATTATCTACAATTATGTGTATAAGTTTTTATTGTAACAATTATAGTAAAAAAGATATAAACAAAAATAGATGTAAAATTAAGTAATAAATGCACTTTAAGCGTAATATCTTTTTTTCTATTTATATTATAGAAAACTTGCATCTGAGCTTTTTTATAAAGCCTTTTTCAATAAACAATATGGTATACTAATTTATATAATTAAAATTTACGTTAATTTGAATTAATAATGTACAAAATAGACCTGTTTTTGAAATGTTTACTTTGAGAAAGTTGTAATCTAATTTAATGAGTTTTACTAAAAATTCACATGAGAAGAAAATGGTATATAACATATTATGAGTTTCTTTTAAAATAAGTTTATAATAAATTAATGAATCTATGCAATTAAACAAATATATTCCTGTATATAAACAAAATAAACATCTTAACAAATATCTGTTAATCAATATTTTGAGGATATACGTAGACACATACAACAGATATTCAAACTGATTAGTTTCACAGAAGTTATAATTAACGATTTCATGCTTAGTTAAAGGAACACGCGTTCTACGCAAACAGAAATCCTTCGGGATTAACTGACATGGCTTGTTAATAATTGTCTCTTTTTATCTGTATTTCAGCAAAGATCAAATCCAGGCTTATACTCAGCTCACTTTTGTTTCAGATTAAAATCCAATAAGGTTTTTACTTATTTTTTTATGATTATATGTTTTAAAATTAAATTATAGTTGGTTTCTGTCATTTGTTTGTTATAAAATAAAATAGAATAACAAATGAAAGTATATTTCAATTGTTTCCATGCCAACTAGACATATACAATAACAACAGTTTGATTTAAAGTAAATTGCAATAAATATTAAAACTTTAAAATAAATCTTCCAGATTCTCGATAATATCTTTCATTCAGACAAGTGTAAGTAATAAATATCAGAGAATCGTGTGTCATTACATCGACAATTTATTTGAGTGTGAAAATTTAATTAAACTTGCAACATGAGTGAAGCACAAAACAAGGAAATTGCACAAGTTACAAGCATTGCAAACAGATGGGCCAAATGAACTAAACGATAAATTTATCTTTACTACAATTTCTATACCAGATTCTTCAAATATATGTTTAATTACATTTATTGCAATATTAACATGTTTTATCGTGTAATAATTGAATAAATTTCAATGAATAATAATGAAAGCTTTTAAAATATTAAGATTACAATGTTCTCAATAGTTTAAGAATATTTTATAGAAAAGTTTCGAAATGAAAAGTTTTTACTCAGCAGCTTAACTTGATACTAAAATATTAATGACCAACACAGAAGGAACATGCAATATCTAATATTTTATTAAGCGTGTATTTTAAAATGCACAGCAAGTATTAGAAAGGAACATTAACAAAAAGGGTTCATAAATCGTGAACTGCACAAGATTATTGCGGTAATATTTCTTTTCAAGGTACAAGAATATAAAAATAAAGTAAGATTAATAATTTTGCAAAATGAATGCGCACACAACATGACCCATTTTTTAAATTGCAGGTGTCTTTTACCATTTTAATTTCATTTTATTTTTTATTTTTTACTCTTAACTATTTCTTGTGAATATTTTTAATAAGAAAAATACTCAAATTAAACCTTTGTTTATTAATCGTTTGTTTTCTTCAGTTTTTAAGTAACAATTATTTTTAATAAATGATTTTTTGATTTGTAGTTTAAACTGTAAAATTCTAAAAATTGTATTTTCTTGATGAAGATAACCAAAGTAACTTATTAGGAGTTAAAAAATGTAATAAATCTCTTTGCAAAAAAACTTACTTCTTAACTGAAACTACTTCACATTATTTTTGTAACGAAACGTGCTCCAACGAGCTTACAAAATGTCATCAATCTAAAATTGCATATAATGTTTACAGTCAACGACACGAATCAATGTAATTACATAATAATAAGCAGATAATTTATTTCGATATTTTTCATTTTCTAAACGCTTAGTTGACATACGTCTCAATAATTTGAAGTACGTCGCAATTTTATTCGAAATAGTTATTTACATACCAAGTGAGGGAACGACTGGTTCCCGGATGAGAACGAATCCGGGAAACAAGTTCACGCAAGAGGTATGTACAATATTTTTTGTACGAAAAGTTTAAAACTTTCAATTAATTATTTTTATTGGTTATGTTTGACGTTTCATAGGTTACTGCTGTCAAATTAGACAGAATGTGTTGCCAACTGTGTTAATGAAATGCACTAAATTTATACTTAAAAATTAAATTTCATTCAATAATTTACCACTTTTTATAATTATTATTAGGAAAAGTAAAGTTTGAAAAACTATACTTTTTTATTATAAATACAGTTTTTTTATAGATCCTTTTAAAATTAAATAAAATAGGAGTGCTTTTTGTGTAACTTCCCGATAGACTTTCTGATTACAGTGCGGAAAGTAGAAATTTCAGATGTTGCTAAGGTAACGCAAATCAACACTTTTCAATGCATGAGTACAAAAAATTATTTATGCAGCGTTTATATTGGTAACTTCTTTACAAAGCTTTCATGTATATAGCAACAAAGGATTTTTCGGAACACGTAAAAAGTTTCATATCGCGGAGCGGTATCATGTAAACGTACAATAAATAAACAATTACATTGTTTCGGGGCGATGTTGAAGCTATTCCAAAAAAGTTAAAATCATACTTAAATTAATTGATTTATGTTGTTTTGTTATAATTTAAAGTGTTTTTACCAGGTAGGTTTAAAAAGTTTGTCGCCTATAACTGACTACCGGTCATTTGGCCCCAATAAAAAAAGCGTCTTAACTTTAATTTGATAAAATAAACAAAAAGAATAAATATCGCTAATAAAGAAGAAAATAAAAATTTTTGCGCAAAGTGTTCGAAATAAAAAACTTATAATGTATTTTCGGGTGAATTTAAAAGTATAAAAAATAATTGTAGCTTATGTGGTGGTGAAAGTTTCGTGTTCTTAAGAAAACAGTCGGTGAAATTCAATTAAAAACGAATTACGAGTAAAATAATAAACGAAAATAACTTTTTCGGTTGAAAGTTTGAAATGTAATTGCCGTTTACGACGACGCAATAAAAAGACGCAAACAGAGGCAATTTATAACCGAGACAAGGAACAACTCATCTACATAAGCTGATGGCTGCAAAGATAGCACGCGTTTGCCCATCATGACCAGAAACGTACTTAGGAGTTATTGTGGATATAACATAAAATAAATTTATTCTACAACAGATTCATATAAAAAGATATTTATGATTAAGGTCAAAATATAAATCTTTTCAAAATATAACATCTTTTCCTTTTATATCACTTGTTATTTTATCTCTACATAAATTATAAATTTATAATTACTTTTATTCTATATTTCAACAAAATTATTTGCTTTTTGTAATAATAATATATTGTATATAATATTTAGAATAAAATATAGTTACAGTGTTGCCAAAACATGTACATTATTAAGTTTTCGAAGAGATTTTATGTATTTTACAACATATTTTAAAGAGTAATAATGTTTCGTGGCCGCATTTCTGTCTTAAAGTATCATATCTGGTTTCTGGTGCAATGAAAAATTCACTATATATGGTGTAGATGTAAGTGATGTAAACTTTTACTCAGCAAATCAGAGGTTGACGGAACATTTACGACTTGAAACATGCTTTTATATGTTGTAACCCTTATGGGGTCATTTACATTTCATCTTCGTAATAGATTTACTGGTGTATAACATGACACATCTATCAACTTCAAAAATATTGTTGCTTTTCTTCGTTTTTATTTAACTTTTAATTGAATTTTCTAACTACTTTATACTTATAAATGCAAAAATATAAACATTTAATAGATAAAACCATCAAAATAGTGACAAAAAACTTACTAAAAAGGCCCCAGTTCAATTTGAGTCATTTTAAAATAAATATATAATATAATAAGACAATTTTAAATATAAAGATGCTTATATTATATTTTATATTTAAATATTTTTCCTGAATTTTTGAATAAATTTAATCCGTCCCTCAGTTTACACGCAGTGTTGTTTCCATGTGAACTTATTTTACGCGCATAAAAATCATGTTAATAGAGTCTGTAAGTACAAACAGAAAATTATTGGAAACCCTTGTATTAGTAATAAGGGTAGAGTTAAAGATAATCTTTTAAACCATGAAAACCGCATTAAATAGTCGTTGCCACGAAACAATGTAATTACATAATAATAAACAGATATTTTACTTCGACATATGTAACTATCTTATTAATTTGTTTAATAAAGCTCTGTTAACATACTTCTCAATAATGTGAAGTACGTCACAATACAACTTTATCCGAAAAATTATTAATACAATAATTACGCAATAATATTGTTTCGTGGCGACGGCTACTAGAGTGCTTTCTTGTAGGAGAGCTGCCACCATTTTCGTTAATTAAGTCCGCGTAAATTGATGCCGAGTTTAAAAATATCTTATAAATAAAGTTATAATTTACCGCGTAAATTAAGGGATAGGTGAATTGCAAAGACGTTAATAATTAATCTCAAAGTAGAAATGTTATATATTTCATGAGACTAAATTAAAGAACCTATTTGTAATAATATCTGCGATTAGTTGAAGTTATTTTTAAAGAAAACAATTACTGTTGGTGCTTTGAAAAATGGTTGACAATATTTTTACATGTAAGAGTAGTAAAAGTCTGAACTTTTATCAATGATAATGCGTGTCACTAGTTATGTTTCTCTTGGTAGTTTTTCATCAGTGTTTTTGCCGTCCATAAAACTTACGACTCGTCTTACGAGTTCGACTTTTGTCATCCGTTTTTATGGGACTCAGTGTCTGGGAAATTTCTTTTTTTTTTAATATTTTCGGGCGGTCACATCGTGAGATGTGAATTTCCTACTGTCTTCGCTTTGGGTGGAGGGTGGCAAATAGTTTTTGCTGATATTTCTGCGTTTGACCGCCCACTGATATATTACGTGGCACAAGCGGTTGCAGAAGCATACGTGCTACCATTCGTGACATATCAAACGCGAAAATGACATAGAAGGCGCGGACATTGTGCACGCCTAGGAACGCACTTCAGCAGAACCGTATCATATTTTATTAAAGGAATGACAGTGTTTCATACAAAAACAGACACCTTTTTTCTATCTCGTAATCATTAAAAACAATTCTTATTTCAAAGATTCTTTAATTATACTCTGAATTAATATTTATTGTCTTATTAACCAGAAACAGATATATAAGTTTTATTCTTCGAAATGTTACAAGAAAATGACAGGTTTGAAGTGAAACAAAACGCTGACTGTATTAAATTGTAGTTATAATATTCTCATTTTCGTTTAATTAAAAGATAATCAAGTATGAAATGCTTCAAGATTTAAGCAACACTTTTATTCTTAAGCTAGATTGATCAAAAGACATCTTTTTTTAATTTTTAAGTTGAATTAAAGGCAGAAATTACATTACATGTTAAGAATATGTTACCAAAATTTTAAAACGAAATTCGAAGGACTGCTGATGTTATAGTCAATGAACCTGACACCCTTATGTTTGGCGTTTGAGCATATTAAAATAAGAACTAAAAATTGAGAAACCTAAGCTAACTAATATTTAAAGTTATCCGTAGTATATTGTACATTTTTATGATGTTAAACATTAATAAAATAATTTGTTTTATAAAGCAATTTGAAAAAGTTTAGGAATAAAATATAAGTTATATAGTTATAAAAGTAGATTTGGTAGTTTGATTCGATAGCAGTAAAATAGTAAGTTAGGTATATGGAATGTAAACGCAGGGAGAGAGAAACTTCCGTTGCTGGGCGCGTAGACGTAGACGGTAAGACTTGTAAGTGAATTAACCGGAACTACAGACACGAATACTTATGAAATGTGAGTCACAAACTTTTAAAGATTCACCGAAAAAGAAATAAAAAGACCGTAAAAAGAATAAAAGAAAGAAAGCTTAAAGTTGGTGCACGGAAGACGAAGTTGCCAGCAAGCGAAGAACGAATGCCGTTCGTTGAGATAGCGAAATCAAATGAATTCCGCTCGAGAGAATAATTAAGAGATATTAACTCTCTTTTTCTTAACCTTAATTTAGAACTCGGCCCAAAGTTCCTTATCTAATCTAAACAAAACCACATAACTCATTTAATTAGCATTTGATGACAGACGATCTTCACGTTGACCCAGAAATTCTCTGCTTTTCCTTTGTCACCAAATTTCATTTACAAATACATTTCTTTTCTTTTTCAATTACCAATTATGTTAAATATATCTACTATTAATTACACAAAATACTTAACCTTATTAAAGAGCATTGCAAGTTCTTACAGAATATTTATTGAAATAAAGGAGGAAGAAAGGAATGACCCAAAATTGAAGATGTCTCAATGTATGTAATAATATCACATGATGTTATTTATCCAGCAGCAAAAAGAACAATACAAGTTGGATAGCAAGTTTGAACTGAGAACTATATATGCAAAATTCAAATTACCTCGATCTTTTTGTAGCAGTGGTAGTCTCTGAAGATTACAACGTTACCATAGCAATTCCGTGCAGGGTATTGGTTCAGTAGCGGCACAGATGCACAGAAGAAATCGTATCGTACAGGGTTTGGGTTGGGGATAGTTGTGCTTGTTGCGGGGGCGGCAAGAAACATCTTGGGGAACAAGGCAATCTCGGAATTCAAACAGCGAGCTACTGCTGTGAACGTTGACCGTGGCTACCAGAGCGGACAAGATTGCCACACAATTCAATTTCTCTGCAATATACTTACAAACCGCGCAGAATGAAACTAGAGAGGAAAGATTCTATAAAAGAAAACGTAAGGTGATATACCATCCAGAAAGGAATCCAGTTGGAGATAACATGAAAGGAAAACATTGAAAAGGGTTAAAAATTGTTTCATCTTCCCAAGACTATGTAAAATATAAACGTATTTTTTTCTATTTTTTTCACTTTGTAAAAGAAGTAAATGTAAAATATTTTTATTAAATATTCTGCACTTCCCTTGAAACAACATAAAAGTTGCAACAGTTTTATTGCAAAATATACGTAACGAAGCCAACATACTGATGTTTCTATATTGAACTAATAAAGCACCTTATAGGTAATAATATAACTTTTACTAGAAGGTAAAAATTACCGTCAAAATTTCATTAAAATTATCAATTATTATATCTCGTATATCATAATTAACATTTCAGTGAAATTTCGTGCACATTTCATAACGTATAATTAAAGAATAACTACATAATTTTTCTTCGCATAAATAAAGATGTTACATTTTCTGATAATATTAATAATGAGCTCAATTTAGTTATAGTTGGTATTCGTGATACAAGCATGTCAGTAACTCCCTTTTCATTCATGACACGGATACGGGCTAAGGCCAACCCGGAGACGGACACGCTCGACACGATACACCGCGACACACCACTACAATACATATCGCGTGGCAACTTTGGCACGATATCGCCGCCATCTTCCATAACCGTTTTGTTATAAATTACGTTCGCCTACATCGACGCTGGTCATCTGATGTTCAACACTCAGAAAGCAATTGATATTTTTTTCGTATTCCATTATTATTATCTTTTTCAATTTTGTTCCTCCCACTTTCCGCTCCGCTTTATTCATTTTGAAAGTTTAATTATTATTTTTATCTTTGTAAGAATTTAGCTACATTTTTTATATATTTTGTGTTTATAAGACTTGAAATCAGAATTATTTCATGGAGTAATATTACTTCTAGAACAATGTTAATTTTTTATTTTAGCTATACACTTGTTTTAAATTAATATAATATATTTAGACTTGAAACAAATTAACATTTATCTATTTATTATTTCAATAAAGCTTTTCATGGAAAAACAAAACTATAAAACAAATGAAAAATATATGGTTTGAATGTTTGAAACGTCTTTGCTTAAGTTAATTCTAAGTGAGTCGAACTTTTACGTAAATTATCGATAAATGCTTGTGGATCGACGAATGGCAAGCCATCTTGAGATTTGTCAAGTCACATCTCGTAGGAATAAGGCTTAACATTGTATGAAGTTTTGCAATTATTCTCTTATACCTTCTTTCATTAATAATTGGATGTTAATTATGTAAAGTGTTTCTTAAAATAAGTATAAAAAGAAAAATAGAGGTTATATGTAAGTATGTATGTAGAAGTGGCAATGAATAATAAATAGTATAAAATAAAAGTATTGAGTAATTTTTATCCAATCCCAAAGTTAATTTCATTTTTGCTACAAAACCAAAAGAATTACCAGTAGACAGTGCTCAGGGTCCCATGCTGTTGGGAAAGCAACCTATTATCTACATCATTTAATTACATTGGCCCAGGTCCCACGTGTTTACATTGGAGCCAAATTGCATTAGATGCCCCGTCTCGCCGTTTGCGTTCCGTCTCTTTCAGCAATGAGTTACATTTGTTGGCTGACGGTGGTACACTGTCAGTTTACGTTTACTTCGTCTACCTATATCGTTGTTACATAGGGATGCAGAAAGCGTGTACTTGCACTTATTATTTTAGCATTTATCAAAACAAAACACGGAATTGGCACGCGCAGAATATTAATTGGCCATTTTCAGGGTTTGATTCGATTACGTTTTTGTTGCCCTTTGGGCAAATGAGCTTAATCATTTCCCCTCTTCTATAATACAACTCACCTCACACTCTAAACCACCCCATATTCTTTAAAACTCGTTTTGTGCATTTACGTTACAGACTCAACAGCACCATTTTCGTTTTTAGTATTTATAAAGCTTTCATCACTTAATTGATGGCTATAATGAGATTTTTCCCCGGCAAATGTAATTAAAGTAAATATTTCGTAATTAAAATTAAACAATGATGTCAAATTTATTATAATATATTTTTGTAATTGATGCATTGCATTAGTTTATTTAAATACAATTGAAATTTGTAATAAAATATGACAACTGACATTTCATTTATTATATTATATATTGTTGTATAAAATAAATTTTATTCATTTGAAAATACTNTAGAAATAATGGGTGCTGCAGTTTCGCAGTGCGTATAAAGAAATTTCGCCTATTTATTTATGGATAAAATAAATGATTGTGTTTATTTTTGTTGAAAAAGTTGATAAAAAACATAAGCTAGTTTTTAAAAAAATAAGCAATAAGCTGGTAATTGCTTTTTAAATGTACTTTTAATCTCCTAAATGAGTATCGAATAAAAGTATAGTCATTTGGCTGAATAAACACATTATTTAAATAGTAAAGCATTGTCTGGCACCTCTTCCAGTAGAATATCCAACTAGAATAAGTATATGAATGCTATCAGCAATAACAGGAATGGTATGGTATCCCCTACGTTTGCTATCGACCAATCTTATAGTCGTACGATACCCTTGGCCTGTGCAGTCATTACGGCCAGACAGAAAAGTCAGACACTCTCTTCCGGGCTTATGCAATTACCGTCGAATGCCAAATTACATACATTAGTTGCCCTTTTCCCTCTTTGTACGCCATCTTGGAATGGGAAACATACTCGAAACGAAGCTTACCGGCCAACAATGATAGCTCGTTTATTGTGAAATATACATCATGAGATATTAACAGTAATGGAGCTTGTTTCGGGCCACTGTCATTGTTGTGATCAAAATTTACTGGCAATTTTGGTTGCTGTTGTTACACTGCTTTTGGCCCTCCACTTTTAACGTTATTATATTATTGCGATGTGTGGGTTTCAGTTTAGTATTTTACTTGTGCTTACCACGCGATATGAATTATGAAATATATTTCAGAAGTGTAATAATGAACACTATTCCTACCTCTAGATATTAAATTCTCGTTGTATCATGTCTCATAAAGGTTATAATATTACAATACTCGAGATTCTATTGTTTTCCAGGTTTTATTTTATTCAATTGTTAAAATGTATTAACGCGTTTTTACAAATATAAAACAAATGATTAAAATACAGTACGAATTGAGTTGTTTTAAAGCTAACAACTACTGCGTTGTATACTGTCTACTGTAACATTTGTATAGTGAATGTAATGAGAGAGGACTTGGGTACTGTAGGGTGCGCTAATTACGGTTGACCCGTGCTCCCTTAACGAGTGTCACGTAAACTAAACAGTGGTATTTAAAATACACGCAGTTGAGAACGCGATGCGTCTAAATCACCTTTATTATTTTCGCATTAACTTGGAAAAGTTTCCAGACAAGTACAGACTGTTACTAATTTATTCTATTAGTAAGTAACTAAATCATCATAATTATATTAAATTATTTTTCTTTTATATTTTGTTACTTTTTAATTTGTGTTTTATTCATATTTAATAACTTCAAAGTAATGAAAACTTTAACTAAACAAATTGAAAATTTTACGACGACTAAATAATTGTAAATTATGTATAATTAAATATTTTGTATTAGATTTAACCTTTTACCAATAATGATTATCAAAAAATAAATAAAAAAACTTACTGAACCTGTGAACAGTGTTATAATGTTGATTTCTTACCTGGAAAAAGAAAAAAGGTATATTAGTATAGATGTTAATTAAAAATAAACTTAAGTTTTAATTAAAAGTAATGTCTAGTCCCTTAAAAATATTACATTAGTTCTAAATATATTAAATAAAACTGTTATAAATTTTATATTTATTCAATAAATAATTTTTCGGTACAGGTTATCATATTTTATAATTAAAAAAATAATGTTAATACTTAATTAATTATAATTGCTTATCCTGTTTTCAACAAAATAATTAATTTAATGATGTAAAAGCTTTATGAAGTTGAATGAAACGCAAAAACGACAGGAAATGAGATAAAAACTGATAATATATTTTTGATACTATAATAGTCTATGCTGTATTTTTTTATTTCATTTTTCACAGTAACTTATGAGAAAAAAAAAAAAAAAAAAAAAAA
>CM008235.1:5310704-5348238 GCA_002278615.1 Pogonus chalceus
AAAAAAAAAAAAACCCGAAGACAATGAATGCACTGAATGTAATTAACATCAAATTGAAAATACTTTTAATTAAAGTGGCGCCAAAACAGTATATTGTCTTTTAAGTTTCTGTGTTAGGAATAAACCATATCCTTCACAATGCTGGTAGTCTATTCAGTGACCAAAACCATCGGACTGGATACGCTTTAGACCGTTGCGTTCAAGGAACGGGGTAAAGAGGATCATTACATTTGCATGAAGCTTTGCTAACTGCCTCATTGTGGAGTCCACTCTCGTAACTTCCGTTTCTGTAGTAGTGTCTTCTTATTTGCGGAATTCGAGACGTTGAATGATTCACGATTTTGCACAGTTATACGTGAAACCGTTGCGGTATACAACTAGTCTTTATTTTAAAATATACTATAAAAATATTCTCGTTTCGACAGGTATCGTTAAATATAAAACTATACAATAACAACAAAAAAGCAGAAATGATTAAATTGATAAATGAGTCACAAATAACAATAATTTTATAATGAAGTTTTCGCGTGTACTTGATGAACTCTTCTTCACCATTTAGTAATTAAATAATTAGTGTTTAATAACTAACATTTTCATTTAAATAAGTGTTCATCACTAATTAAAAGTTTGAAAATAATTAAAAGTCTTTTTGATTAATTAATAATAAACCTTTTGAAAACAACTTATTTTATGTTATTTTAAAATTTAAATATGAGCGAATAAATTTTGAAGGTAGGTATATATTCACAGTCAATGTCCGAACAGCAATTCACTGACGTTGATATTGCTTGCTGAAGTGATTGCATTGAATTATACATAGAAAAGCAATAATGACTGGTAACCACTTGTAAACGCCGATGAACTCGGGGTATGATTTATGCACAATTGTTCTCCAATATCCCAAATCAATTGATTTCTGATTCAAACTTTACTCAATTCAGACGGAGTTTTTCTTTACAACAAGTTGTAATATAATGTAAGGTTAGGTTTACAATTTAATACTATATGGATATAACAATACTAAAATGAAACGTTGTCTAATGATTTTATTTCGAAGATATAACAATGTAAGATAACATCTCTACATTTACATGTGAAATGACAAATAAACTAGGGGAAGATTTTGCTTGCATTGCACAATTTCATCTTTAATCTGACTTAGCATTCAGTTCGTAACCTGCCAAGTCTAAAATCTTAAGAACTAGGTAGATATACAGTGTCTTCTGCCTGCTTCTGAAATCCTTATCAGAGAGAGAGTTGTAAAGACGCAATCAACAATGACGATCGTCTCAACAGAAGCAGGGTAAGGAGCATGTGAACTCAGAGGTGGATTTAAAATTTTTAAAACAGAATTAAATTTATTAAAATTTGGTATTTTTAATAAATTTCAGATCACTTCTTTAATATACGGTTGTATTAAAACAATTTTGTTGGAAGTCAATATTAAAATAAAACTAAATAAAATAAATTCCAAAAATTTTGTTGAGAAAATCTATCTTTAGGACGACATTTCCTAGTTTTCTCCAAGAAGATTTTTAAGTGTTAAATAACAATAGAATCATTTAGGGTTTTTTACTATATTGTTGCACATATTTTCACTATTATTACAAACTTTTTGAAGTAAAAATTATAATATTTGGAGCTGTGGTAGCATTCGGCGTCAGATACCTCCAAAAAAAGGCACCTTTATGAAAACCAATCGCAATCATTCCTTAAACAAAGTAGAATAAAAAATCGTTAAGATTTCCTTAAAAAAATGTTAGATTGGTTATCGTGAAGCATAGGGTTTTTTGAAAATGCTATAAATTTGTTAATAAAAATTTGCAATGACTTCGAATATCAATAAACTCTTTTAGAGGCTTATTTTAGACAGTATAAGGAATAGATTTATGCAACAAAAAAAAAAAAAATAGATTTTTCAAATCTTCATGGTGGAGTCCCCACGTAAATGATCCAAGATTTTGATTAGAATTTTCCAAAAGTATAATTATTTGCATATATAAATATATGAATATACGAAAACTGCATCGAAACAAAGAAAAAAAAAGCAGATGAAATAGAAGAAACAACCTTGAGTTAAGGAAGTAAAAAGGGAAAAGCGCAATACATCAACACTTATCGTGCTGAATGAATTATCCTCGGATGCGAACGGGATCTGCGCAATTTCATTATCTTGTAAAAACAAATGTAGCGAAATTCTTGTTGAGAATGCTGGATAAAGACAGAATTATAGCGATATAGTAGCGAGGAAAAGAGAAATCATGTGCCGGGATACAGGATATTGTAATGCTTTAGCGAAGAAGATGTATCTTGAATGTTCAGTCTTGGTTTGGTATTTGCTTTCGTTATGTGTTTTGTGTCTGAGACATAAGCCGCAGGTGATTGTTGAAATGAATCTCTCACAGATATAGAAATCTACGGATTTATCTAAGTATTGCGTGAATATAAATATCTTATAATCAATGAAATAAATTTAATTTACTTAAAGATATAAATATATTTGTTTATAAAAGGAAAACTGTAAACCAATTTATATTTGATGCAAGTTTATACCTGTAATAATGATTGATGTGACGTATATTTGAAAATATAACATTGTAAACACGGTGATACGAGTGTATCAATGTACGAATTTAAAGTAAATATTGATCGAATTTGTGCTGCATTGAAATAAAGTTGTAAAAGTAATAACTTTATACTTATCCTGATAATAATGGAACAAAATGTCAGTATGCGTGAAAACATAAAACGACAATTTTACGAGAATTGTGTGGTTTTTTCCTTTCTTATTATGGACATTTTACGATCTCTCTCATTTTATTTGTATGTTATCATGGATATAAAACGAAAGCCGATCAGTAACGGCCTGTTTGTCACTGTGCATATCAGATTTTACCAAAATGCAAAATCACAGCCTTTTCCTTTTACAGTTCTTGTCATACTAGTATATACGTCGTATTTTACCTATATTGGCTTACGTTTCCTGTAAAACATTTATGTATATGGATCAATGAAATGTAAAAAAAACTAAACATTATTTTATTTTTGTCGTAAAGACACACAAATAAATGAGAATCATAAAAATATACAATTCACATTCAAACTAGTTGTGTGAGAAGTATTGACCAAAATAAACAAAAAAGATCATTCCCAAATCAGATAAAGACCAGTTCTACATTCAATAGACTATGAAAGGACCTGTTTTAACAAGTACAAACGTTTTTAAGACGCTTCTATTCTTAATGTTTAAAATAGTACAAGATGTCACAAAAGAGTCGGGGTATTTTCGAACATTTCAATTGCATAATTTAATCGTTGAAGATGGTCTGTTGGTATAAGTTCTTGCACAAGCTTAATTTTGAAAGGTTTAAGATGCAAATCCTTCCTTATAATTCTTTGCAAAGACAATTTTCGAAGGTTTAATTTTTTACCCTTTCGGGACATCCTATATTTTTTCCGATCTTATTAAATAAAACTAAAAAATTTTATAGTTTAAGCCTTTATTAACTAATGTTTTAGCAAATTTTAGTCTTTTGGCTTTGTTCACTTTTTAATAATATTATGTTTCTTCCTAACTACTTTTTCGTATGTCTCTTTTGATAGTTTCCCTAAATATTTTTTCATCTTTTCTAGTTTTTGTGCACTTAGCTTTAAATTATCTTTTATTTTTGGATAATTATCAACATTTATTACGGTTAATAACGATTTTTTGGAAGTTTGTTAATCTATTATTTATCGTTCCATTGTTGAATTTATATATTTATATGGTTTTTTAATTTACTTTGTATTTCAAATCTAAATAAAGGTTAAAAAATTTAAATATAAAATATTATTTTTACCGTTAGCATCACTGACGATTTTTAAAAGAATAGTTAAACTGTTTGATTTAATTTGGTCACTATGTTCACTTAATGTTAGAAATTTCTTGTGTCAAATGAAATAATAAACAAAAGTGTTCAAACCGATAAGAAAGGTAATACTTCCAAGTGCAAAATATGAAAAAAATAGTATGTATAAAAAAATGCATAGGTATATTATATTAACGAAATGTACGAGTTTGACTTTGAGTCACTGTATATATTGATTGATCGTTGTGCCAATACGTACTTATATCAATATTTTTTGAGTTAAATTATTGATATGATGGCAATATTTAATAGTATTTTATATTGATTGGTAATACAAAAATGTATATATGTTATGTATTTATTATTCAATTTAATTTTAAATATTTGTGTTTACCAATGTTTATGAAATGTGAGTAGCAATAATCAAAAATAAACGCATTATTAATACAGCAATATTGATTTGTTTGTATCGTATTTTAATGATTTAAAAATGAAAATTAAAAATGAGACAAATTTATCATAAAATTTTTGATTTATGCACGAACGAGTCACGTATAACAACACAAAAAGCACGTAACGTGTGCGAATGTATGTGGGCGCGTGGCAGCGTGCGGTCCTCTACACGCGTGCTAATTGAAAAAGCCGCAACGATGCGGGTTCGGGTTCAGCTTTTACACTAACGGCTCTAACTATGGTTCTGGCACTGATGCTCGTATATCATCGAATTATATTTATTTAAGGAGGCGGTGACAGTTCACGGCTTGCCACGATATATGGTGCATGAGTTTCGCGGTATTAAAATTTGATACAAAGGTTGCGCGGCGACGTTCCTGGCCTCGGATGTTGGCAATAGCAATATCGCATGCCGAAACGATCATAATTTAATGTCAAATGGATAATAAGTGAGAAATGTTCAATCTCTGGATATGTACAATCGTAAATTTGAGTAATATATTTCTGTCTGCATATGGAACTTGACAATTTTAAGCAAACTTTCAATAATTTCTGATTTATGTTTCGATTCATTTAAAAACAGTAACAAATTTATCATTTTTAATTTAAGAGGGCATTAACTTATTTAAAACCTAAAAAAAAGTGTTTTTCGGAATATTTTTTTCAGGAATATAAATGAAAGTAAAAATTTTTGATTTTCAGCATTTTATTTTGAGTATATTTCTGTATTTTTTCAAGTCCCTGTCGAATTTGTAGCGCCTCCTAGGTGGGTGGACGCCCGAACGTTGCAGGTCGGACATTTGTACACGGGCGGGAGCACACAGGTCAATACGGTCATTACAAAATCGGCTAAGAAATCTAAAAACTACATAAAATTCTCTGGAGCTTGTGTTACTTTGAGATCAAATTGGCTGCCATTTTGTAAATTTTCAAGTGCCCGAATTTATTTTAAATGTTCATAGAAATGGTTGATTCTAGCACAAGCTCCAACAAATTTTTTTTCTTTTAAAATAAAACAACTCAGATCAAAATCGGTTCAGTAGTTTTTCAGTTCTGCTCCCGCGAGAAAAACGCGTTTATAGTTTAATATCAGACGCAAAACAGGGACGCTCGAACACGAAATAAGTGCAGAACGGCATCAAGTTCAAGCAAACCGTTTTGCAGGGATAATTCAGATAATATAGAGGATCGAAAAAAGCAAAAAAATCGATATTTTCATTAAAAAATAAGTAAATGCCCCCTTAAAAAGTTAGAAAGTAGTTTTGAAACATTCTAACTAAATTAAAATAATTAATAAAAGTATAATAGTGAGTTGAACCGTAAAATTTGATCACAAAAATCTTGTAAGAAAATTGCTGATGCACAATCATCCAAACTATAAAACTAAAGAATTTCCATTTATGTTGGCGAGAATAAATTTCGCAGTGAAAACTCGTGGTAATGTGACTGTTCGCTACGAAAAGTGGAAAAGTCTTAGTGCATAATTCTTTCCTTTCTTTGCTTACGTGAACGTGACGATGTGGAACGAGCGCTATGCTCTATAAAATTTAATTAAATGCAGTCAGACATATAAGATGTGCGAGGGCCTGATGGCCATAGCCCAGAGCCCTCGGCCTCAGCCTCAGCTACGGTCACCGTACAGTGTCGACTGTTCACTGTTATGACTGGAAAGCGCTCTCGGACATCTGGTGCTTGCTGGACCGACGTTGT
The DNA here is from genome assembly GCA_002278615.1 of Pogonus chalceus. NCBI lineage: Eukaryota > Metazoa > Arthropoda > Insecta > Coleoptera > Carabidae > Pogonus > Pogonus chalceus. Next base: position 5,316,716 of record CM008235.1, read on the forward strand.
TGACGTCGCGATGGAATGACCTAACCATAAGCGTCTCCTCGTAAAATTATTTACTGTTATTATTTTTATATTAAAATATATTTTAATAATAATATACCAGTTTACCGACAAAATATTAAATCTCATATCAAAAGGAAAATTAATTATTTATTTTAAACATCTTTTATTGACAGTTAAACAAAACAAAAACAAAATAAAACAAAAGAAAGTATAGTAACTAGATCAGAATATTTTAATTTACCGACTTAGATAAATTTGTATTTAAAACAACTAACATTGGATTCATATATAAATATTATTATCATTTTATCAACGATTCCAATAATGAAAGATAAATATTTTATAAATAAACCTTCTTTTTGTATGTTTAACGCAATTTATGCGGTAAAATATTTTCGAATCACGGTAATACATGTAGATAAATATTTGAAATAGTTGTTTCATGATCTGTAAATATAGATTTTTTAATTTTCAATTAATTTCCAATTGAATTTGTAATTCAGTAAATACCTAACTTTAAATTACTCAAATATAAACCAATTTTATCATGAATTACTTAATAATATTGAAAATTAGATTGCTACATGATAGAACTTGTTTGAGATCAAACTACAACAATATTTAAAGCAATTTTTGATTTAAGTACACTTGATTTTTAATTTATGCGACATTTTTTTACGCGGTAATTTATAATAATTTATTTGAAACAGTCAAACTATATATTTTTAAAGAAGTTTTAAAAGTAATAAATGTATTCTGTTAGCCCTCCAGTTACACGGTTCTAAATGGTTACAGCTCTCCTATAGTCGTCGCCACAAAACAATGTAATTGTAAAATCATTGTATATTTACATGGTAGCCGTTGTTGCTATATACATCAACGCTTTGTATTAGAAGTAGCCAATATAAACAAAACCTGCGCTCACTTCATAAATAATATTTCGAATAAAGTTGCGACGTACTTCACATTATTAAGAAGTATTTCAACTAAACGTTAAGAAGATGAAAAAGATAATAACGTATGTCGAAGTTAAAATATGTACTTATTATTATGCAATTACATTGTTTCATGGCCCCAACTAAATTTTTTATTTAAGAAGTTTTAAAAGTAATAAGTGTATTCAGTTAGCTCTCCAATTAAGTAAATCGAAAATCGTGACAATCCTCCTATAACGCGGTAACGTGGTAACTATACTTCGCGTAAATTGAGGGATAAATGTAATATTATAATAAATAATATAGAATTAAATTGGTGAATGTAATGTTTGGTGTAAAAGACCATAAATAAATATAAGTAGTAATAAATTAGACGAGCCGACACTGGAGGGACAGCAATGTGTCAGAGTCGAATATTGTTCCGGCTGGAGCGGGATACGGACACAGAGGCATCCACGAATAATTACCCCGCCAAAGCTAATAACATCAAATGAAATTGCAGTGGCCAGGCGCTTGTCCTCTGCGATATTTTTATGTGAACAAATGTTGCAATAACAGTAAATTATTAACAGCAACAGTAACACCGTACACGACCATTTAATGAACTATTTTTTAAGATCTTTGCACACTACATCACAATAATAACATAGTTATTATTGTTTGTTATCGAATACATACATAAAACACACTAACCATAGTATATATTAACTGAAATAAACTAGATTTTAATGAAGGAATTTTTATTGAAAATTTTTAAAATAAGTTTGTGCCTGGTTTATGAAACAATTTCATATTATGAGGTTTCTTTTTCTTATTTTGTTGGCGATGCTGTTAATGTGTCTGCAACAGTGGAGACGGTTTATATATTGTTGGTTTAAATGGTATTAAACTTAAATTGTGGTTTATTAAAAGATCTTATCATAGTATATTTTCTATTTACTATAAACTGTACATTATAACATAAATATACGACATTAAATAAAAAATTTAATTTATCTTATGAAATATTCACTTTATTATAATTTTATTTGTATTCATCACATTGAAATTTAAAGTGAAATAACATATCTTATTTGATAAAGAATTTTTTATCAATAGAAAAATAAATGAATAAAACTGGTTCCTCTAATGTAGTATAACATTTAATACATTTTAATTAGGAATGCAGTAAAGATAATTTTAATAAAACTAGGTAATGGATTAAGATTAAACTCCAAAACGCGTTAGAAAACCCATCGCTTCTAAGAATTATCTAACTATTATCTTTGTATTTCTGAAGATCATGTTAAAGCCGAAATTGACATATTTTTGAAATAAACAGAATGATTTATTTATTCATTTCTACTAATACTTATAGATAAATCTATTATTTTAAGCCTAAAAACGGTTTTTTTTTGGGGATTTTTTTTTTTCAGGAATATGAATGAAGGTATAAACTTTAAATTTTCAGCATCTTATTTAACGACGTTTTTAGTATCTTTTTGAATTTTTTCAAGTTTCTGTCAAATCTGTAGCGTCTCCTTGGTGGGTGGACGTCCGAGCGTTACAGGTCGGACATTTGTACACGGGTGAGTGCGCAGAGATCATTACGGTCATCTGTTACAAAATCAGCTAAGAAAACTAAAATCTAAATAAAATTCTCTGGAGTTTGTGCTACTTTGAGGTCAAATTGTTGAAAAATCACAAAATGGCAGCTACCTGAAAAAGTGGTTGAATTTCGACCACTTTTTTAAGACTTCAAGTGACCGAATTTCGTTTATATGATCATAGAAATGTGACACTCAAACACAAAATAAGAGCAGAACGTCATCGAATTTACAAACCGTTATGCAGGGATAATTCAGACAATAAAGGAAAACGAAAATTTAAAAAAAAAAAAAAAAACGAAAATTAAAAAAAAAAAAATTGAAAAATAAGTAAAAGCCCCCTTAACTTCTTAAAAAAATGTTTCAACTACAACAAAAGGAAATTAATCCTTCCAAAAACATTTTAAAACTTGTATTTTTGTTCAACATATATATTTAAATATATTTTCTAATTGCCAGAGTAATTTTTTTGGAACTTAAAGAAGAGAATTATCAAGAAAATAGTATGTTGCAGATTAGAAGAAGTTAAAAAAAATTGTCGATGTGTTGGTTGAGTAAATAAAAGTAAGGAATAATACACATGCAGGTATTTAATATCCGTGTAGACGTTAGTGATTACACAATGATCAGTTGTTCGATAGCGTCAATATCGTACAATTAATTTTACAAAAAGCGAGTAGCGTGCATTAAAAAGCGAGTGGGCGCCGGGCGTCGGGCGTCGGGTGTGCGACATAAATTCCCACATTGTCAAATTGACTGGCGAACAATGAGCATTCCTCTCGTTCATATGGCCATCATTATTCTGTGAGCGAGTGCGCTCTATTCTATTCTTTGTAGGATTTGCTGTTAGCATTTTGTGTTCTCTCGTTTGAATTGCCGTGCAATCAATTTCCGAACGTTGAATTTATGTCGCGCGACGACGTTTCATTGCGAAATTTCAAAATTTATCCCTCGATTGACGACCGAGAATATGTTGCTATTTTATATTCATTTATCTACTTGTCGAGTTTCAAATTAACTCCAATATTCATTTTTTCAAATAATAACTAGTTTCATTCTCATATAAATTTACAATTTTGTTATTGTTTATTAATTTTATTAATTGATCTATGTACATTCTCTTCATTTTTAAATTAAGAAAAGGTATACTTAGGAGGAAAAAAGTATAATCTACACTTATATCTTAATTTACACGGCACTTTTCTCACGCGGACTAAATTTTAACAACATTTATAAAGTAACAGGTGTATAAAGTCAGTCTTTCTATAATACGGTATTTTTTAACGCGGATTTCATATACTGTCCTTCAATAACGCATTTTAACAATTTTAATGATTTTAAAAAATTGTCTATTTTTCTAAATTTTTGTTGAATTACAATTTTATCTCAAAACAAAAGATGAGTAAAATTACAAATTAGTGTATATTAATACAAAATTAAAATACAATTTAAGTAACTTTCCAATACATGTAAGGAAACCTATTAAGAGGAGTTGTGATTTTATAATCTTTATGTAAAAACGGTAAACTTATTATAATTTCACTGAAACATTAAACGATACCCCATAAAAAACTTTTCAGATTTACAAACGTTACTTGTAATTTAATTTGCTATAATTTTTTGGAAAATCTCAAACTAATATTGTAATTTATATTACAATAAATTCATTGTAAATTTCAAATTTTTTAAATTAATTACAAGACCATATTTGAAAGTAATTATACTAATAAAACCTCAAATGCTTTGTTAATTTACAATACTTTGCTCTTAAATTACAGAACTTATTGGGTTTGAACCGTATAGTAAAATTACTATACATATAATGTAAAATTGGTCAACTAACTCTTAAAAAAATGTTTAGTAATATTACCATAATTATGTTGTTATATAATCAAACAAATAAGAAAAAAACAGTTTTGTATAATTACTATACTCGATTTGAATTTTGATGAAATGTTTTGCCTATTAACTTCCAATACATTTTTTTAATAACCAGTGTAGTTATAACTTATAATAGTATTTATTTTTAATATTAATACTATATAGATTCTACTTGCGCGATTATTAGAGCCATAAAACAAATCTACTTCCTTTGTTCAAGATAAATAGGTACATTACATTTTTATATTTTAATTACAATACAATATAATTAATTGCATTGTTTAACTTAAGAAGTATTTAAAACAGAAAAAAAAAACATATTTATGTGAAATGTAAAGTTAATAAAGATTAAATTTCGCTACGATATTCAAGCAAATTAAAAAATTAAATTTAGCGTCCAGTAATTTGAAAAACAAAAAATATAAATAACGGAATAATTTTTAAGACAAAACGTTCCAAGCCAAGAAATACGTTTAGCAGCAAAAACTGATTACCAAAAGAACGTGATATCCTAACGATCATGTCTACAACAGAAAATCTGTATGATATGATTTGTCAAGTTGATGCAGCGAACCGTGGCATTTTCAAGAAAGAGAGAAAGAATAACAAACCACGCGGAAATACACACAAAGATGTAAGATAGTGCTGCACTTTTCATATACGTGTATAGTATAGTAAGAGAAACGACGGAATAACCGATAGAGGACAGGCCGATCGACGGGACGCCAACTCATGTGTGAAATGAAACGACAGACGCGCTGCACTGCTATTGGTCATCACATAAAATCACATAAAATCGTAAAGTTTTGTTAAAATTTCAATTCGATGCTCGACTGAAGGCAACTCACACACTTCAATAGATTCGATGCATAGCAAAGAGTATTCACTTACACGGTACGATCAAAATCATGTTATTCATAACGAACCAAAAATATTTTAGTCATCTCATTTTTTATTTGAAAATATTTGCATCATAGACATTTTTTCCCATTTATTTTTTCTATTTTTTCTATATTTAGAAAACTATTTTTATTGTTTTCAACCTTGTCTTCAACAATATTTAATGATAACCCTTATTTTAGGACACATTAAATGATTCCGTAATTAGGCCAATTATTTGTAGGCTAAGATTAACGCTGTATGGGTTTTTTTTGCTTAAAAAGTTTAATTTAAAGTAAAAATAAAAAATGTAATGCTCATTTATGAATTGTAGCTCTAAAATTTTATTTTTAAGCACGTTGTACAGAGAATCCGCGTTAAACTACAAGATATCCCAAAAGGGTCGGGGTATTTCCGAAGTTTGAAAACCTCTCGAACATTTCAATCGCAAAATTTAATCGTTGAAGATGGTCTGTTGGTTTTAAGTCTTGCATAAGCTGAAATTTGTTAGGTTTAAGATGCAAATCCTTCCTTAGAATACTTTGTAACGACGATTTTCGAACGTTTAATTCTTGACCCTTTTGTAACACCTATAGAATCTGCTGTATTTAAAATAGGTTTTTAATAACATCTAAGTAATATATCTTTTTTTTTTAAGGATTAAGATTAATTCCAAATATATACGATTAGAAATAATAAATGCTAAACAATATAAAGTCAGTTTTTAATAAAATCTTGTTTCTTTATTTACTGAACTGTAGAAATGTATGGCAATCAAATTATACAAAAAAAAAAAATTAAAAAAAAGAAGAGTTTGTCAATTTTTCAATTATTTTTTTAAGAAAACAGATGTTTTAATTCTAATATGAACTTTTTTATTTCATAATTAACCGATTCTATTTAAAATACCTATGATTGATAATCAATAATATACAACAATTTTTAAAAAATTTACAAAAGAAATTTCTAATAGTTTATCAAAGAAACATACATAGTAAGTAAGACATAAGTAAGACATTTTGTACTTTTTGTAGAACTATCAATAAATAAATAAATAAAATAAAAACATTATAAATTAATATAATAATAATTTCAACTGAAGAAAACCGATATATTTCGTAACAAGTTTCAACGGAGCAAACAACGCAATTTAAAATGCTTTATATCTGAAATCTTGAAATACAAATTAATTTAAACATTATACGGTATTGATTTACATCCCTTTATATAGTTCTTGTTATTATTAACGTAGAATAATTACAACATGAATTAACTACCAACAAATATATCCGATACATGTTCGATTTGTTCAAATACAAATTGAACTTTGCCAAATGAAAACAGTACCTATAATGGAGCTATGTTACTAGAATTGACAATAAAGGTCAAAGCATACAAAACAATACAATTTCACTGGAATCCATATGAAAACTTACAAATATTATGATATTCAATTGGAAACAATACGTCACGTGTAGTTTATATTCATTGTTTAATAACAGTTTGGTATCATTGTATTTTTGACAGTTTAGAAAATTAAATGATCATCTTTTAAGGTTATTTAAATGAAGATTAAAATTTAAACCAATCAATTAATAAAACATGACGTAAATGATATTATTTGAGATTGTACTTAAGTTAATATAAGCAATTCATAAAATGAATAATTGAAAAGTGAATAAATTAGCATTTATTATATGATGCAAAAATATGGTAACAAATAGCCGTAAATATGAAATTCAAGTAGTAAGCTATATGCATTACAGCATATGCATACATATATCTGAATAAAAAGCAATAAACGGGCATTGAATAGCGACTACTGCTGACATTATACATCTTGTGAAATGCAAAACAGTTGCGGTATAAACTTCAAAGAAGCCTTGCATCAATGTATTCAAGAAAAGTGTAAAATGGGTACCATTGAGTTTAAATGAAATGTGGAACGTTTTAATATTATGATCGCGCTACTAGTTACATCTGCATTCTCAATGATTGTTAAAGATGGTATTTGATTTGGTTAAATGGGCATTAACAGCGACAAACTAACGTCTTAAGTGGTTATTACTTACTTTTATGATAGAATTACATTCGCAGATATCATCGGAAATACATATTTTATATTATTATATTAAGATTCATGAACTTGCAATTATCATTTACATGTATATTACACTATTATTATGATAATAGTTTCATATTTAAATTTCAATAATTTCATTTTGACTACACTGCTATATTAATTTATTTAAAAATAAATATTTATCAAATATATTTAAAAAAACTGAAAAATATAATAAAATTATATTAATGGCGAGTTATTTTTATGGTAAAATTAATTGAATACGCTGTTGGCATTTGTTCAAACATGTTTTTTAAATGTTTATTTATTTATTAAATTAATTTTTATGTTTTTATTCAAGTATTTACAATTGGCTTATTTATATATTTATATTTAGCTTTAAAATATTTAATTCTTTAAATCGCATTGTAAAATGATAAATTTAATTTCAGATAATTTGTTATTAAAACTTTTTGATTTCTTAACATTTGATATATTAAACATCAAAAACTAGGATTTTCTTTAATTGGGAACTTTGTATATTGTTATTTATAAATACAGAGAGAAAAGTAATAGTTTAATCCTGATAATGTAATAATAGCTATTTGTGTATTAAGAGCGCAAAGTGGGATATTGTCGATGGAGAGGTTGTAGCCTCGCGACTTAGGGACGCGGCATTCTCTCGAAATCGACAATGTCCATTTGCGCTCGAAACACACACAAGATTTTTTCTACAATGGAGTCATCCACTATAACAAAAAATAATAAATTTTACATAACAGGACATTTTTTTAGGTTATGTAATGTACTGACAGAGCAATCATATGTCAAATGGACTTGTGAAGGTAATAAACGTGTAGGTAACGTTAGCGAACGTTTTTTCTACTTTGTCGCTCTAAAGCGGGCAAGTAACATTTTGCGTTTACAAAAGAGCTCAAAATACCTACTTTGTATAGCGACTGTAGAAAAAGGTATTTTCATTTGAGCGATAAATAAATACACTTTACTCCCGAGATGTATATAAAAGTTTTCTTACAACCAGAATTAATTTAATTAATTTGAAATTTGATAAAATATGATTTTCAAACAGAAATCAATAGCTTAAGGTTATTATTATGTTGCTATGGATACAGCTTGTTTATATTTTCAAAAATATTTGTTACTTTATTTAGTAAATAAAGAATAAAATTACCTTAAGGAATAAAGTAACAGTTTACGTATTAAAAACTGGGTAAATAAAGTCAGTTTTACACTCGGTCGAAAGAAAATTGAATCAAAATTTTGGTTTAAATTATATTCCAAAATTTTACTAAATTACTTACTTTAAATAAGTCAAATATTAATGAGTATTTAATTTTTCATATATTTTGTTAATTATTTTGTAGTTAAATGAATTTATTATTAATAAAATTGATTGCAGTAAAAGGAAATAAATCAGCGCAATTTGAATTAACTTGATAAATGTAAGTGCCTAATATCCGTAAATCCAAATGAGGGGTCAAAAAAGGGGTAAATAGTGACATATGCGCAGAATGTACACCTTTTATAACATCAGGAAACAAAGGCGCCATTCTAAGTGAAGCACAAATTAAATTAAAGTCAATTGAGTAGCTGAAATCAAATTTGCCGGACTAAAAATCAGATTCATTTTCACTGACTGCAGATGGCAGTAAAAGTTTCCCCTAACAATACACAACACATTGACGACGACGACGACGACGAAACGTAAGGGTAGAACACTCACTCCAGTATTAGACATTCTAGTGTAGTTCTTTTTCTTCCTTTTTTATGTTCGTTTTTTACTCTATCGTGAAAATGGTTCTTTGTTTTTCTATCCGCTTCGGCGTTAAATTTCTATAAACAAATGTGTGTTGCTGTTACAGGGCTCTTCCTGCTTTAAGCCGTTCCTAATCCGATCTGAACGCGTGACGTCAGAAATGCGGTCAACATTTTTCAAAGTATATATGTTTGAAGTGTTTGTAGCGTAGAATTTCAGCGTTTCAGTAAATGTAGTGTGGTGAACCGGTGCTGTTCATTCAAATTATTATATTTATGTCGAAACTTTTCAGACGTGAATATTTGATTTAATTTACTTTTACAAGTTTTGCAAATTTAATATTTTTCTATTCTTCGTGGATTGTCAAATCATGCAGAAGCTTATGGCTTTTTGTGACCTCCTTTCTTATTCACTCTGTCTATATTTGCTTCTTTTACTTAGTTTTTAATAGACTTTTATGTTATTCTACACATTTGCAATTTACTTTCATGAATTTTATATTTTATACTTTTTCATTTCTTTTATTTATTTTCTTTTATATTTAATTTTACATTTTAATATAAAATATATTTACAAAGTAAATAAATGAAAGCAGAAAAATACAATTTAATTTATTATAAATATTTTATGCTGTATAACTATTTATTCTATTTCAATTTAATTTGTTTATAGTTTAATAAAAATTTGATTCTACTGTATGATCTACCTACATTCATTTTTTTATTGAAATTTCAATTTAATAACCTTAAATTTAGAAGCGAAATAATTAAAATTTAATGAATTCAACAATGTTATTTATTGGAAAAATTTTATTTGAATATTATGCGTAGGAAAAAATATGAAATATCGAAATATGTGAAATATGGTTGTATGTTTATTAGAAATGTTCGATTGAAATGCGAAAAGACCATTACCGTTTCATATCTATCTTTTGCGCATTTTATGTATCCCTGAAATCTACACCTACGCGCCATTGCCAACTTGATAACGTCGCGTTGCTGCGTTTAATAACGTCAAGTGTGATATTTATGTTCGACGATAAGGGCCATTGTTGGTCAGATGTGTGTCGTTTTCTAGGTCATATGTGCGCTTGTGTTTACGGCCTGTTTGTGATTCACAGCATTATTCCCTATTTACATTTATATAGCGTACATATCTACATGACCGTGCCCGGCTACTAGCTAGCTGCTCGCACTTACCAACCCATCCATTCTATATCCTTTGCAACATACACTTCAATGTAATTTACCTCAAACTCATGCCCTGCAGCAGTTATGAGGTAATAGAGTTTTGATATTCGACAATTGACAATTGCCAAGCAACTTAATATTATTCTCTCACTCATTATGGCTTCAAACTCAACTATTAACACATTATTTTATTTACAGTGAATATTTATTTATATTTTTGCATTCTTAATTAAGATAATTTAAGATAATTTTTAATAGGACTCTATTTCTATTTAAATAGATACTAGACCCAATATTTTTAATCTATATTTAATACCAAATACCCAAAATAGACTATTTCTGCAGCAATGGCCAATTTTTGAGGTATTGTTTCCATGGCATAAATCGCTTAAGGACTTAATAAAACGTGTATTTCCAAAGTTTCAGATTAATAGCGCAATTATTTCGTGAGATTTTTGCAAAAACCATTATATAGTAATTCGCTTAAAATAGCTGGAGTATAGTCAAGCGATTTTTGTAAAAATGGCCATTATTATAGACATTGTTTTTATGACATGTATCGATTATAAAAACTTAACGATTTCACATCTCCCCTAACTTCTTATTAATTCACTATAAACACAATGTATTGATAGCTTTTGTTTCAGGAGCGAAGTAGGCGTCTAATAGACTACGTACGTCATTAATTCAATAATTTTTTTATTTTATGTATGTGTCACCAAATTGTTTTCTTATACAAAAAAGGTCTATATAATTAAATTTGCTGTATTTATTATTACTTGATCTAGCCATTATATTTTGATTTTATTTTAGAATTAAGTACAATTATTGTCAACAAAGAGTTTCCTAACCTAAAAATCTTAGTATAAGAAACAAATATTTTTTTGTATTAATTAGAATTCTAAATCTCTAAAATATCTAATAGGTCCTTAAATGATACGCGCGACCGCTGTAGATTAAAACGATCGCTTTGAGATTCAAAGATATAAAAGAATTTTATTTGTTTAAATTATGTTTAAAACACTTTTGCTAGTTGTAGTTATGCTTTTGTTTTCTTACTTATAAATCAATTTGCAATAGAACTATCCACAAATATTTGAAGATAAACAAAATAAAAATCTATAATTAAGTGAAAAATTTATTAAGGACTTTAAAAATGTTCAAAACAAAATAATATATAATTTTTTAACTATTTAAATAAATATATTAAAATACAAAATTCGATGGATGTACTTTGACAACTTTTGGTGAACAAAAAACACTCGGTACAGTTTGACACATTTAATAAAATAAATTAATTAAATAATTTCAGCTATTAGGCTATCATCAGAAATACAACAGAACTGTTGTACTTTTGATAAAATTTGTGAAACTACACCGAGTATTTTATTTTAATATTTTATCAATACATTTTATTTGTTTCTGTTTTGTATACAAATATTTGTATTTCAATCAAGATAAATTTATTATATTATGTGAAATAAATTCGAACAGTTTTAATATCTCTTAATACAGTTTTATATACGTTTTAAAAATGAAAAATTTGTCGAAAACAAAAATGTTAAATAAATAATTTGTTTTATAAATAAAATATGACCAATTAATATTATTACATTAATCATTTTTTAAATAATAATGTTTCATCGATATGATATTAAAAACTTCTTATATTTTACGATACGATCAATAAATTAGTTATAAAATTTTCTCATGCTGTATTAAGTTTGGCAATGAATTTAAAAAATAAAAATAAAATGTAATAAAATAAAAACATATGTATGAATACATAAAATATGACGAGTATAATACAACAAAGCAATAGAGTATAAAATTTTCATTTAAAATTTGCTGAACAAAAACAATTGCGAGTAGATTTGTTACCTGGATTTATATAAGAGCCAAATCGAAGGGTGGTTAAAGAACCGCTGAACATACCAATGCGTGCATTTTAATAATTCGCGGGGATTTTGTATATATGTTTCGTTCGCATTAGAATCGGATTGTTTACGGGCGTATTATGGAAATTAGTTGAAACGGATTACGGGTTTAATAATATTTTCCAACGGCAATAGCGGATCGCCAGTAGTTCTTTTGCGTGCGCAAAGCTTTCATTTTAATCCTGGACCTAGCACGTTACACGGAAACGGAAAACGTAATGAGAAGTACTTTGTTACTTGCTCGATTTTCTCGAATTATCAAAATTATTCGTAACATATATTATCATTTTCGTATAATTGAGACTTATAACTAAATACTACATCATATATTTTTCAAATGAAATTCACATAATAAAACATAAATGTAAGGTTAAAAAACGAAAAAGAAAAACTCAACAATGGTAAAATGTATCAACTAATATAATACTTTAAAAATATAAATTATTCCATTCTTTATACAATATGCATTACAAGGATTTGCTACAAAATACACATATAAATTTTGCAAGCATTTTAGATTATTCCTGCACAGCGGTTTTTCTAATATATGAGCGCGCACGAATTTTTTCACAGATAAAAAATGGAATATACTTTTTACGCTGTGATAAGTATTATTATCAGAATATTCAAATAAATTCTGAAATACATTATGATAGCAAATAAAAAAAAAAAAAACAAATTGTGTTATACGAAGCTGTGTTATTTAAGTGAATTGCAATTTTTTATCGTTTCAATTTGTTTTTACAAAGTATTTTATGATGAAAAATAAAAATAAAAATTTGTACATTATTTTATCAACACATAGATTAATTTAACAATCGTATAGTTATATTGAAAATTGTTTTATAAGTATTTAAAATAATTTTATACCAATTATTTCGACAAGAATATTGTAAAATCGTTAGGGTGAATTCTTCTAAACACCTTAGTATGTCTTAATAGTAAACTTATCAATTTTATTTTTAAAATAAATGGAAGAAATATATTCTTGACATCTGTTTTTATATATTTAAGCAAATGGAATAAATAAATTTAAACAATTACTACCTAAAAAATTTAAAAAAAAAAAATTATTTAGATCATATGAATAAATACTCGTCCCTCAATTTACGCGAGGTTTTGATCCAGATCGTTGCTTAATTCGAATGAAAAACGCGTAACAAAAGTGTGTAAAGTACAAGAGAACAAATATTGAAAATTAAAGCTAGTACAAATTATAGAAATATACCGCGTTATAGGAGGGTTACACCACTTTATATGGAAACCGCGTTATTAAAGTACAGGGTTGTATGAGGATTGATTTTTAGGCCAATATATGTCGGGCAACGAAAATTATAAAATGTTTATATATTTAAGTAAATGGAATAAATAAATTAAAACAATTACTACCTGAAAACTTACAAAAAGATATTTAGATACCATAAATATATACTTGTCCCTCTGTTTACGCGAAGTTTTGAGACACGTGGACATTTTACGCGAAAAGTACAATAAAATAAATATTGAAAATAAAAGCTAGTACAAATTATAGAAATATAAAATATATTTCTAATTCAGCTTAGTATTGGAATATTTTACGAAAACCGCGTTACAGAAAGGCTAACACCATTTTCGCTTCGCGTTGTATGGAAACCGTGTTATGAAAAAACAGTGTATAATAATATTTGTTAATAAGTTTTATGTAAGCAAGGTGAATATGCAGTCAATTTATTATCATAATAATTTTCCTTTGATGTAGAGCTTTTTGCTTTGTTGTAATATAAAATATATTTGGAATGATACACATTTTAAATTTTGTATTGATAAAATATAAAAAAAAAAAAATTAAAAAAATAATAAACTGAAAAGTCCAAAGAGATGTCAATATACCGGCAAAAGAATTTAAATGTTATATAAAACAATCAATATTAAATATATTAAAGGTGTAAATATCAATTTAAGCTTACAAACTCGCCACCAGTGTAAAAAACATTTCGCTAAAATATCAGTCCTCGAGAGACCGTCCGGTGACACTGCTTCTCGTTCCCAGCGTTATGTAGCGCCACCATCACATCGACATGACGCCAGATAAAATATAAATGTCATGAAAAGGGTTCGCTGCTTGGAAACGCGATACGAAAAATAAAGCGAACAAAATTCGACGGAGAAACATTGGATAAGCAGTAGCAGCACCGAGAAGCAGTATCCAGGACACAATAGTACAAGAGAGAGCTTGCGTTTGTAATGTTATAAGAGAAGGATGCCGGGTTAGGGGTCGTTCATGGCTGCAGGTCACACTGTAGACCGAGAAATTGCCCTCTGTACGCGCGGACAATAGTTGAGTGAATACCGGTTAAACTTTCTTCGATACAATGAGATTATGTTACTGTGCAAAAAGAATTTGGTTAGGAAACATGCGACATGATGTTTTTCTTTCTTTGTCAAAGCATTCTTTTTTTTTATTATTTAAAGCAGTATTATCAACCCTTATAACTTTAGCTCTTGAATAATTGTAATAAAAAAATAGCCTGTCGTTTCTAGTATTAAATATAATAAATAAAATAAATAACTTACTCAGATAACCACGATTAAGAGTTTGAATAAATGATTTTTACCTGTAAACAAAAGAACAATAAATTAGTAAAATATATTATATTTATAAAAGTAAATAATAGAAAGATGAGCGAATGAAATTTGTTGAAAAACTTTTTTTTATGCTTTATTAATTTTTATTTTTTGTGGTACGGTGGAAAGCGATGACGTAAAAGAATAAAAAATGGCGTAAACATTTCTTGTTTATCCTCAGGGTTTAAGTTGCTGCTATATGTCATCATTATTATTTCTTATCAAATTTCTTTTACCTCATACAGGTTAGGTTAGTCATTTCCATTACAGTATAAAAAAGATCATTATTTTTAATTACATTGTAGCCAGTAAATTTGTATATTGTTGAAAGAGCGATGAATCTCTTATAGTAAAGTAGAAAAATCAACACTAAATTCTTGTTGGTAGTTATGTGCTTTGTTAAAGGTAGTACTTAATCAAATTGATAGGCATCGCTTCTGATTCATTTTATACGGGTGTGTATAAATAAAATGTTACTGACGGTTCTAGTAACACGTCAGATTTTATTGTTGCCCGTCACGCGCTCTATATTATTACATTAAAAATTATGTGTATATTTTATACTGTTTTTTTGATTACATTCATATTACTTTATAATGTTTGAGAATTTCAAATAAAAACAAACTTCATTTGTTTTATTTTTTAATTTAAATCAAAATATAAGTGATTTTAAAAGGAATTATCTACAGAAATAGTGATTCTTAACCTCGGGGTCCCGGAAGTTTATTATTAGGATATGTTACTACATTTGAACTAAACCATTTTAAAAAAATAAATATTATTTACAATTGCAAAAAAAAAAAAAAAAATTGTTAAAATTGGGTTCGCGCAGCACACTTGGATTCCAGAATTAAGCCATATTGGGTCCACATATTTTAAAGTATAAAATGAGTCAGTTTATCTCATTATATACCATATTTTGACTCGTTTTTCGCGGTCATTAGTGAATTGTTTATTAAAAGAGAAAGAGGCCACAATTACGAAAAGGTTTCAACACAAAAATACAAAGCTAAGTCTTTTAAATTAGATACAAAACCAAAACCTACAAAAGAAATTAAAATATATGTAGGTAACCCCAGTTGCATACAAAAGTATATCGTACGAAACAAATAATATTAATTAAAAGATATAAATACTATATTATTATTAAAATTTTAAAAATTTCTTTGAATAATTTTTTTTCAACAATATAATAATTTCAAAAAAGATTATTTTAATTGTAAAAGTCATTTGTTTAATATCTTAAAAACAGAAGTTATCTGTATATAATTTTGTTCTTTGTTTGTCAAAACATGGCAGTAAAAAGATTATTTATTTATTTATTTTGATTATCAAACAAAATGCAACTTACTAAAATGAAAATATTACTTATATGAGGAACTATGTTAAAATGTAGAATTATTAACAAAGTACATAAAACTGTGCCATCTTGATAATTAAAAAAGTTATATTAATATATTAATTTTCTCTAGATAATAGAAGAAATAGATCATTGAATTTTGCAACGTTTGGTTTATGAAGAAAACAAATTATAATTGTTAGAACTAAACTAAAGCTTATTATTAGTTGGATTGATCTATCATTGCTGGAAACCTTTAACAAAAAATTGCTATTAAAGTGCTTTGAGTGTTAAAACGAGTGGCTCTCAAACAGTATATTGGTAAGGGGGAAGATTAGGTTTGCATGATTTTAGGTAAGGAGGAGGTTAGATATGAGTAAGGTTGATAAAGAAAAGGTATGGCACTCAGACGGTGGATATTTTATTATATTTTTCTGATAAATAGGACTAGAAATTAGGTGAGGGGAGGTTATGTATATATTTTTATGTCAATCACAAANGCCGTTTGAGTGCCACTCCGCACCTGTCTATCACAAAAAGGTATCCAGAAACGATAGATTTACCATTAGTTGTAACAAATTACAATTTAAAAAGAAAATAATAAAATATTAAAATTTAAATTAAAACTTACGTTGTATTTAAAAAACACTTGACTATACACAACGAACGACAAAAAGCAACTGAATTAAAATTTATGATAGGTGTTATTAGCAGTAAGAGTTTACGTAATATAATAATTAAATTTATTCGTTTTTGTATATTAATATCAAAGCAATTAATAGTATTTGAAATGAGAAATGTGAATAATTTTTATGATAAATGAAAAATGTTGGTAAAAAAAATAAGTTTGTTGGTAGCCATATTGTACCGTTCCACACACTAAACTTCGCTTACAGTTCAGAAACGAATTCAATGATAAAATGCGAATTTTTTTGTGATATCTCGTAACATGGTTGACATCCTTACTGATATTTATCGATGTGCTAGGGTGGCACCCATACAAATCTTGCTCCATATATTTGTGCTACTCTTATCCAATTCCACGCTTCTATATATCTCTTGAACGTTACCCAAAGTACGTTTATTAATATTGCTTGATATTGCGGGGTTTCATATCTCTTGACATGGCAATTCCAATAAAATCCACTTACATTTATTTATCTTTTACTCAAATACATAACATTGTTCACAAGACAGACATTGTTTTATCTTTTTATATCAGAATACCAACCGTTCAATTAAGATGTTCTTTTTTATTTTAAATAAACATATTTCAATTTTTATCTTATATATGAAATGCTTTATTATTTCGAAGCTTTTATCAAGCAAATATATTTGAGTGGATAAAGAATAATTCAATTCTAAATACTTAATAAAATATTCATCGTTCTGGGTTCAACTGATATTACCAGATAGTGTAATAATTATTAATAATAAGAACAAATAATAATAAGTATTGAATCAAGAATTATAAATGATCAATTTAGACATGAAAAGATACGAAGGAATAAATACTACTTAGAAACACCAAACAATAAAAGCAATAAAGAAAGGGTACGAATAGAAGAAGCTGATAAAGAAAAACAAATAAATAAAACCAAAAGACAAGAAAATAATCTCTTCTTCCGAAAGGGTATAACGACAATGTATTATATCCAGAAATAGTTTTTGAAAAACTCAATAAATAAAAAACAAATTCTATTGTTTTTCTGGAAAGGTTTCAAAGCATTATTATTTTAATTATTAAATAAATTTGATTTTAGATTCATATTAGTGTTGGTGTTTAAAGCCCTGTACTTACGGTTCGTGGTTTTGCAAGCCTGATTTGAAGTTTGTCATGCCTAGTACCGTAAGACTTGTAATAGCTCGATATTTCCCATGTAATGTCAATAAATGCTCATGGATCAACTAATTAAAAACTAAGTCACATGCCTTAAAATAAAAACTATATTTCTAGAAATTAATGATCTTGCAAAAATGCTAAATTATCTATATATTATTATTGGTTTAAAGCATATCTTAAATAAAATAAGTTATTAAAGTATCTTTTTTTTATGTTTTTTCTTTATTAAACCAATGAAATATATTGTAGCACTGACAAAACTAAATACAAAATCAATAATTCGAATGATTTATAAAAAATTATTCAAAAAAATGTTATGTCAGTTAGTCGAATATTGAGTTTGTAAAGTAGAAATATTCCGATCACAGGATATTGCATAGTCGGCCAAGTTTTAAACTCAATATTCTAGTGCAACGTGCAACAGACGTTCATTCGATATGTTCGTTTACTCATATATTGGTAGTCGACTGGCGATGTAGAAAGGTTACAACATGGAAACGACAACGAGGACGCCATTCTGTTTCGAACAAAGCACCGGCTATAACGACGCCAAGCCTAACTGAATTTACAGTTCAATACTGTTCTTTCGATTCCAGACGTTACTATAAAAACTAGGTCGATATCAATGCTTTTGTACATCTTTCAAATATACTTTTATTTTTTGATCAAATCATAAAATATCTTTCTTTTACCATGAGAATTTATTTATCTGCATTAGGGAATTTTTTTTCCTACTACCATATTTTCTTTCATTTTTAAATTATTCATATAAAACTATATATTTTTTAAACATTTTGAGCCAGATAAAGAAATTAGGGAAGAGTTCACAGGTAGACGATGCCAAAATGGAGAAGCATACAAATTGGAACCTTAATTTGTTAATTTTTTTTGGAACGAGATAATAATAATTTTTATTTGAAGAGAAAGTTTTAAGTTAATTGTATGATAAAGCTTATTTTCCAATAAAATTTAGTTTACTAGATAAAAAATGTTTTTTTTCCCTCATATATATACATTTCCCTACTAATTTCACATGCAATTTTTCTAACATATCCCGAATATAATACCGTTGAAAATTGTGAGCAAAACTGTAGCGCATCGTCGCTATGAACATTGCTGGCAGTCGTAATTCCTACTATACGTTATCTGGGCATCCCGTTACCCCACTGGACTACCCAGTAGAGAGCACCCAGCACCTAGTAGCAACCCCCAGTGCTAACGCCAACCCATTCCGGGGTAGAAATTACATTCCAGCGTACAAAAGATACCGGCTTATCTCACCGCTTGCCTGGATTGATGTCTTCAATCTTCATTATTATTGTGCGTTACGCCCTTCTACTTTGCTCTGTATACCTGTTTGCTTTTATTCCCACGAAAATAGGTCGCAGCACAACGTAATGTTACGATTCGTTTCATTCGTTTTATTTTATTAATCCAGTTAACAGAATTTCCGTATAATGGATTATTGATAGAAAGAACTCCCAACTCTCAGCTAGGTATATATACAGGACAATGCCCTTTTACTCATTTATATATATATATATATATATATATATATATATATATATATATATATATATATATATATATATATATATATATATATATATATATATATATATATATATATATATATATATATATATATATATATATATATATATATATATATATATATATATATATATATATATATATATATATATATATATATATATATATATATATATATATATATATATATATATATATATATATATATATATATATATATATATATATATATATATATATATATATATATATATATATATATATATATATATATATATATATATATATATATATATATATATATATATATATATATATATATATATATATATATATATATATATATATATATATATATATNTTTTAGCGCATTATGTAAGATAGAGTAGGATAAGTGCAAGCTACTTTTTGTTAAGTTCGGGTTAAAACTTATGATTTTCAGTCTGCTATGTAAATACTTAGTACTGTCGGTATTAAACTCTTTGTACAGTTATTACTGGTGAATTAATATTACGCAGGATTTCAATTTTTCTGGAAAATTTTCGTTTTCATAGGATATTGTATTAAATGTCAACTATTCTGCATTTCCCCCTGAGAACAAGACAAGAGCGTAACTTTGAATTAAAGTGCTTCTTAACTTTGTTTCATATGTAGCAGGACAAGAGCAGAATTAATAACAAATCTGTTATAAAATGTTTTGTATTCCATTAATAGTTATTTGTGTATTAAGAACGCAAAGTGGGACATCGTCGATTGAGAAATTGTTCTAGCGCGAGTTAGGAGCGCGGCATTCTCTCGAAATCGACAATATCCATTTGCACTCGAAACACACACACGATTTTTTCTACAGTCGCCACAATAAGTTATCCACTATAACAAAAAATAATAAGTTTTACATAGCAGGAAATTTTGTTAGATTATGTAATGTACCGACAGAGTAATCATATGTCAGATTGACTTGTGAAGGTAATATACGTGTAGGTGACGTTAGCGAGCGTTTTTTCTACTTTGCCGCGATGACAAAATACGTACTTTGTATAGAGACTGTTGAAAAATTATATTATTTACCTCCAACACTAATTTTTGTTTTAGTATAATCAATCTAGTTAAAATATTTTTACGAAATACTGAAGATAATCACATAGTCATCGAAATGTACATATATTAATTAAATAAATTTGTGAAAAAAAGCTAAAAAGTGTTGATTATTTATTTAATTTATAAATATATTTCTTATATATTTATACACTTGCACCGCTTACGAACTTACCCCACTCCACCTTATATAAGAAATATACCAGAAATTAGATGTCAAAACCATAAGAGATTCTGAATAGTTATCAAGTTATAATCATTATTTAAATCAGGTTAATGTTTGTCTGTTATTGTTATTAACATTAATAAATTAACTATTATATATCCCGTAGGTATATTTATTATCCTAATTTATCCTTGCCATCACAGAAAGTAACGCTATCCAATCTAGTGAGAACCCTTTTAATTTTAAATATTTAGGGACTCAAAATTTTCAATTTTATAAATATTTTATACTATAATTAATTTCAAAATAAGGTCTACATTTTCAATCAAAAGATAATGATTACAAAATGAACAATTTGTAATTAATTTTGAGCAATTTTGTTTAATCTTAAATTTTAACTTTTACGTTCCTAATTTTAAGTTAAACACTTCATATTTTGAAAAACAAAATTTAAAAAATTTAAATAATATATAAGCCTTTCTAAATATATATATATATATAAATACTATAAGAGACAAAAAAAAATACTATTTACTCCACGTAGAACGATAATTTGGAGAAAATTTGAAAGTAAATCCTAGTTTAATACACAATAATTTAGTATAAAGCAATAATAAACGTCAAAATGCGTATCGAGTTAGAAATCTATGATCGAGACTTAATACTTTAATGCTGTCTTACATCAAAACGAAGTAAGAAAATTCCTTTTGGACTATACATGTTGCTGCAGAAAGGGTCATAAATAATGATATAGTTGAAAAAGTTCTTCCCATATAAGACCGATGTAGAACATACTAGCCGGAAATACATATATGATATGATACTTTGTATTGTATACGTTGTTGAATTTCTATTTATTCGTTTTATGACGTTCAACTAGATACAGGACAGTATGATTTGTTTAATAGTGTTTCACTACAAACCATTTCTCTGAGAGGCAATATATTTTAAATAAATTTAATAAGTTAAAGTTTAATGGGTACTTCGTGAAACTTTTAACAATTATAATATATATTAATGAATATTACAACTGCATTTCTGTCGTTTATTTGCAAATGTCGAAAAACTGTTTATGCATAACTCATAAAAGATAATGTACATTTTTCAACTAATGTGGCTGTTTATTGTAATTAAATCAAATTAGAACAGTACTTTTCAAATTAAATATTTAAAAATATATATTTTTATTTGAAGTACTTTTATTTTAAATCAAATTACCTATGAAACTTGCTTAATTTTGTCTTTTGCAAATGGATTTAAGATTTAATGTTATAAGATATAGTTCGACAGTCTCGTAATAAGGGGGTGATACATTTAAATTTAAATAAAGGTAAATTTAATACAATTTGATATTAAATTTAAATAAATGTAAACAGCAAAGTTAATAATAAAATAAGAAGCTTCTTAAAATGTTATGTACAAGATCTCCCAAAAGGGTCGGGGTATTTCCGAAGTTTGGAAACCTCTCGAATATTTCAATCGCAAAATTTAATCGTTGAAGATGGTCTGTTTGTTTTAATTCTTGCACAAGCTGAATTTTGTAAGGTTTAAGATGCAAATCTTTCCTTATAATTCTTTGCAAAGACGATTTTCGAACGTTTAATTCTTGACCCTTTTGGGACATTCTGTATTTATATTAATACTCTTTTAAGAGGAAAGATCACCGGTAGTGCGCAATTGTTTTGTTTTTCCATTAAAACCGGACCTAAATATTACCTTTTTTTATTTGAAAGATAAATCTTTAATTCATTAGTGCCTAGAGTTGAAATTTGTATAAATTATTTCAGAAATTAAAATGAAATATAACAAATTTCAACACTACAGACCAATCAATTAAACATTTATCTTTTTAATAAAACAAAAAAATATCTAACTATTTTAATATCTAGGTTTGGTTTTAATGAGAAAACTCTTGAGAGTATTATATTGAGAAAAAATTTCTGAATCTTGAAAAAAATAAAGTTTATTGATATATGTTTTCNAGTATTATTCAATTTTAAAAATAATTTTTTATTAAAAGAATATTTTAATAATAGTCTTCTATTTGATAAAAGAATTCATCCAAATATTAACTGCGTTATATAAAAATCTGCAATATTAAATTATAAAATATATAAAGTGTAAAACATTTGAATAAGTAATAGTAACAAATTTAACATGAAACATTTGAAATGGATGTTGTTTTATCATCATCTACGGTAAGTATATAATAAATTAAATATAAATAAGTAATGGCTTTGTCTGTAACTAGCTTTAGAGAAGTGTACAAGTAAAACATCGAAAATAATAGGGGTGTGTGCGAAACAGAGCTTTCTTCAACAGCGGTTGCGCAGCCAACGAAAGGCTGAAGCTCGCGACCATAAACACTAACAACTGAGATTAAACTGTAAAACCGTATTGTTAATTACAAACCGCATTATTACGCTGTTACTTAATTGCATTAGTTCGTTCATATGTACGGTACAGAACCGGATCTAGCCCAGTAGTGAGAATATTATGCGGGCACCAGCACAATCTAATATGTTTCATACTGTTTAATCTTCTATGATGCTGTGCATTATATGTATATTCTCATATATGTATCGTATACTATACTACCTATATGTAGGTGTATATACACCATTTTACATAATTTAGAATATTTGTACGAGCAAATATATATATGGCGGTTTATATTTCGTTTATAGTGCTGTAATTGTTCTGCATATTTGCGATATGGAATGAAATGTTTGGATAACTTTAGCAATAAGTATTATTAATTGTTTAATTATTTACAGTTAACTAGCTTATTTATTGCGTTGCACCAAACACTATATAAATCCTTGTCTTTTTAATTAACAGACATATAAATTATACCACATAATCATATAATTACTAAAATTTGTCATATACTAATTGTTTAATATTTGATAGAACGATTCATAGCATATTAAATATTTTTTGCGCATTCAACTATTGCATATATAACTAATTTTATTTTTTACTTATTACTTTGTTCGATCATAAAATTAATTTTCAGATAAGAAGTTAAAATTTCAATATGCTTTTTTTATATTATTCAGAAATCTGTTATGTAGTTTTTATGCAATTAATTTTTGAAAAACCAAAATGAAAATATATTAAAAAACTTTAATTTGTACAAGGTATCTCAAAAGGGTCGGGGTATTTCCGAAGTTTGGAAAGCTATCGAACATTTTAATCGCAAAATTTTATCGTTGAAGATGGTCTGCTGGCTTTAATTCTTGCACAAGCTGAATTTTGTAAGGTTTAAGATGCAAATCCTTCCTTATAATTCTTTGTAAAGACGATTTTCGAACGTTTTATTCTTGACTCGTTTGGGACAACCTATATTTATTAACTCTCGTAGATTATATAAAATTACAAAAAAAAGTAATCTGACGTGTCGTTTTAAAGATAATTCAATATAAATAATTAAAAATTCATTAAACTATCTGCCAGTCATGTTTGAAAATAAATGACATATCTAATTCGTGAAAGTTTGGCAACGTCGGATAAAAACCGCGCGAATTTTTAAAATTCTATCACAATTGCTTACTTCAATGAGCTTGAATTTATTAATTTTTTTAGAAATAATATTTTTTTTCAATTTTATGATATTTTTTTCTAGCAAAATGTCCGTTATGTCGAAATTTGGAAATTTTATTTCACAGTTTTTTGAGTTTTTATATTATATTTAATTGAATATTAGTAACAACAACAGACAACCATTGGATACGTTGTTGCCAGATTTATTTTAAGCAAATAAATACTCAAATCAGACGAATAAAGTGAACTCGATTATAAATGATCTTAAGTAACATCACGTTTTGATTTTTATTATGATTTACAGTGTACTGATCAAATAATCTTAAGAACTGAATATATTTATTAGAATTATTTCATTAATGGAATATTTAATTAAGTAATCCCAAATATAGACCTACTTTCATACGTTTCAACACTCAAATGTGTATAATTAATTAGATATTAATAATTAATTGCGCTGAAGTATATTCTATGTTTAATTAATAAATATTTAAGGTATTCTATTCACTAACCGGAGTTATTACTTTCAGTTCAAATTTAAATAACCAAAAATTAAATATGTTCATAAATAAACGCAGAAATATGTAATTGGATTTTTCTGTGCACGAGAAAGGTACTTAAAAGCGGTTGTAATAACCGATGGTCGTTATACTAGTAAAAAAAATAGCCTAATTAATTAATTAATTTGGTTAAATTTATACAATATTTCAATTTTTATAAAAAACAAATAACATAAATAAATAAATAAAATAAAACCAAATTTAATTTTAATGTTACTTTTTATGTTTTCATTATTTACAAAATA
Source organism: Pogonus chalceus (assembly GCA_002278615.1). Lineage (NCBI taxonomy): Eukaryota > Metazoa > Arthropoda > Insecta > Coleoptera > Carabidae > Pogonus > Pogonus chalceus. Next base: position 5,341,915 of record CM008235.1, read on the forward strand.
GTTTTCTATAACATTATTTGCATTTAAAACTCTAGATTACTTAACGATACAAACAAAAAATACAGTATAATTAATAATAAAAGATTAGGGATTTATTTATAATTTTTTTAGATTACAACTATTTATAGTTAGAACATCTCATCACATTAGTGTTCATCAAAAAGCAATAAAAAGCTGCACTCACATCAGATGTAATAATAAAAAAAATATATTGTTGCTAAAAACAATGTCTACTGTATAATTATATTTAATTAATATTTGTGAAAGACAATTCCTATTTCGATTTGGAACTATAATCTTTATTAGATAAAAATAACTAATTAAATCGGAAACATAATAAAGGACTTTATAATATTCACTATTCCCAGTAATTAGTGTTTTCAAATTAACTATCAAATTACAAGAGATGTTTAATTCAAAATAATATACTATATATCTACGGTAATCGTAATTTGTTTATTTAATATCTAATACATCTACATGATTTGTTCAAATCGAAAACAATTTGATTATAGAGATTATGAAATATTTCAATTTAATCCTAAATTGATAGAATTATAGATTATTTTGGTAATAATATGAACTTAAATATCCTTCAAATTAACAAACAAAACTAATTTATATATTTGTTTTATATAATTTAATTTAAATATATTTAATTAATAATTTATAGATATTTTTGATTATATTATTTCATTAAATGTTGTTAATTGCACTTTTTAGTTCATTATTTAATTTATTTATTATAGTTTTAATTAATCAAATAAATATAACGTGTTGATATTTATAATATATTTTCGTGTATAATTTTCAATCATGCCAAACTGTGCAGTATTATTATGCACTAGTGTTTAATTATAACCTAGAAGTGGCAACAACTAGTAGCCATTTTTAATTATTAATACATATATCTGTCAAACTTTATTCAGAGTTATTTTTTAAAATTTATAGAATCAAAGAAAGTATAGTCTGCAACATCTTTGGAATGGTCTGTTATGCTTCATTCCAAACTTATTTCAGAATATATAATTCCAACAGCCGAAATATTTTTTATATAAAAGTATTTTGAAAACAAATCTACCCAATTGACTTCTAGTGAAATATTTATTAAAATTGAGTAAATGCCTTAAAAGCAATCTCGATTTTAAATTAAAAAAAGCATCACCAATTTCAGAGTGAAACATAACTTGCACCGTTTTTCAAATATAAAAATAAACATGATTGAGCGGTAGTATCTCAGGGGGTTTAGAAACTAGTAGAAAATTACAATTTTATTGGTTATGTCAAGTTTCGTTATTTTGATCTTTTTGTTTTGTCTCAAACTCATCTCTATCTTGTTACTTGAGTCTCGTCTCATCTTGTAATTTATATTTTGCATGTCAAGCATCATAAAAAAACAACTTGTAATACTCTTAACCTATATTTATATATAGAACTATTTATAAATTTTCAATTGTTAAACAATTGAATAAAAACTAAAGAAACAATTGTTATGATAAAATTAATTGGTTTTTGATTGTTAAGAGTATTTAATAAATAAATACATGAAAGCGTAGCAGAATGTATATGAATAGGTTTATAGCGAAGTTAGTAAGTTGCGAATAGTTCAACATACACGTATACATCGTGATATAGACATTTAAGTTGTCAGTAACTGTTTTGAGGGTATTTAGTAATTGCCTGAACTCTGTACCTAATTAACTAAACTTAAATAGGTATAGAAATTAGTTGAAATTACGAAAATTTTTGTGGTTATATTTTAAGTGGGATAATAATTCAAATATTATTTGTTATAAGAATCCAAAAGATGAATATTATCAATGACAAACAAATAATTAATACTAATATAGACGCATATATGGTCATAAATGGAGGAAAACAATGTGGTACAGTATTGGTATAGAATATTAGAGTTTGTCCGATTATAACATATACGTATCATTTTACAAACGAACTTTCGTCAAAGTGAGCATCATTGTACTCAGTACTAGTACTAGTATCAGTACCTCCAATTATATGAGGACTGCATAGTACGTGTATAGGTACATATTACAAGATAAGTACAATTATAACATTACACTCGCTATATACAAAGGACTAATGGAGCAATACGCTCTTTCATAACATTTCTATTTTAATTACACTATTATAACCACCAAATACTTATTTTGATATTTAAGTGCAATTACAAAAAAATATTTTTACAACACTACTTTCAAATATTTATTAGTAAAGTAAAAGATAAATTCATAGTATTAATAAATATAAATATGATTCTATCCAATATAATTTTTTATCAACATTATTTCTTTGAACAAACCTTTTCTCAAATAATTAATATTCATAATCAAAATACAGAACACGGTTGATAGATCCTAATTTGCATAATGTTCTGAGGATCTCAGTATCCCAAACTAATTGAACTATCAAACTTATTCAAGAACAAAAATCTTTAAGTTTTAATAACGGAGGTGGTTTTATCGGAACCGAAGTCGGAGTCGGAGGCGGTGTCACAGGTGGTGGCAGANTGCGACTATACGTATCATTTTACAAACGAACTTTCGTCAAAGTGAGCATCATTGTACTCAGTACTAGTACTAGTATCAGTCCCTCCAATTATATGAGGACTGCATAGTAAGTGTATAGGTACATATTACAAGATAAGTACAATTATAACATTACACTCGCTATATACAAAGGACTAATGGAGCAATACGCTCTTTCATAACATTTCTGCTTTCATTACACTATTATAACCACCACAAACATATTTTGATATTTAAGTGCAATTACAAAAATTTATTCTTACATCACTACTTTCAAATATTTATTATTATATTTCAGTGTAAAGCAAAACTCATAGTATTAATAAATATAAATTTGATTCTATTCAATATATTTTTTTACCAACATTATTTCTTTGAACATACCTTTTCTCAAATAATTGATATTCATAATCAAAATACAGAACACGGTTGATAGATCTTGATTTGCATAATTTTCTGAGGATCTCAATATCCCAAACTAATTGAACTATCAAAATTATTCAAGAACAAAATTTTATTAAGTTTTAATAACGGAGGTAGTTTTATCGGAACTGAAGTCAGAGTCGGAGTTTTTGATTTTGCTTTATCGGAGTCAGAATCAGAACCGAAGTCGGAGTCGGAGGTACTGTCGCAGGTGGTGGCAGAAGAGATATGTTTTAAAGGCAATTAAAAACAATATTCAGTTAAACTCTTATTTGAAAATAATAAATCAACATAGGCGAGGAAAATCAAAATTAACATATTTTCAATAACAGTTAGCNAAATTCCAAACAGTTTGAAAGTTATTTAAAAAAGAAGAAAATAGCAATTTAAAAAAGGCAAATAATTCTGTTAGATATATAAAAAAGTTTCAATTAAAAATTAAATTATGTAATAAGAGAAACTGAAAAATGTTATCAACATAAACTTCTCTTTTCAAACAGGCGCTATATTGAATTTTTACATAATTAAATATATTTTTTATTTTATTTTCAACGATGTAGTGCAACGAACATTTTAATTTAAATTTATTTTATAGAAATCAGTTCCCTCATCTCTATGCAAAATATACTCTCAAAGTCTTCTATATATCTCAATAGCTGAAAATTAATATTGTTTAGTATTTAAAAAACCGTAATTTTTCTTATAATATATTATTTTCATTTTATATCAAATTGTCTCATATAAATAATGAATGTTTGTTTTTCTTTGAAGGGGGTAATTTTTTGTAATATTTATAGTTTCCAAGATAATCTTAAAGCAAGATTTCACCCTTATTTTAAAAATTGCGCCATATAGAAATCGACCCCGACCCCGAAAACTCAAACTTAAGCATTTGAAAAAGTCCTTTATATGATAAAAAAATAAAATTGCTGCCTACCCAAAATGCATGGTTGACCTCTTTTTTGCGCATTTTACTGGACTAATAACACCGCTTTACTATAAATACAATTTCCTTAAATAAACATAATTAATAAAGAAAAATATTTCCAGCGAGATTATATTCATTAAATAAATAAATCAATTTAATTTAAAAATAAAATTCGAATAAAAAAAATACTAAGTAACTTCCGTTTTGTGATAAAAAACAAATTGCATCTAGTTTCAATTAAGCTGGTTAAAAACATGAGTTTCGTTCAAATTAAAAGCCAATATATAATTATTTGAGAACTAGAAACAATTGAATTGAGCGTATTTTACTTTTATTTTTTGTTCTATTTTTCAGCCCATAGTTAAAATAATTATAAATAATAACATTTTATATCGTTAGTCTCACAATTCCATAATATACTCTTCTGTGATAAAGTTTTAATAACAAATAGTACTTATTCAAATAAAACCGGTTACAGGATGAATTTAGACTATTACATTCAATACAATATGATTCACAGTTCACTAGATATTTCAATTTGTTTGCTTTCAATAATCAAAATAGAATCTATGTAACAAACATTGCCCGTCTTTATATAGTTTGTATGAAATGGAATTAAATTGAAACTTGAACAAGAAATTATAGCATAACATATTGGGGAACATGTAGACTAACATATTATATTGATTTCAGATTAATTATAAGAGTTGAAGTCGTAAATTATGCTTTTAAAAAATCATTTTGATTAAACTGAGGTCTCCATTTACATCTATAAAGTATTAATTTGCATAAAATTTATTAATATTATATATAAATAAATAATATATTTTATGTTTCAATTAAATATCATTTTATTATTCCTTGTATTGTTTTATTTATTATTAATTTCATATTTTATTATAATATTTTTAAATAAATAATTTAAATTTGCTAAATCTCGCAAAAAATTAATATGATTTTTGAATTAAAATATAATATGAACTGAATTTAAGCTGTTAATAACTAATTTATTAACTAAAAACTTATTTAATTATAAGTTGCGATGTAAATAAGTATTTATAGTTGAAGAAGTTTAGAGAAATAATGTATTTATTAACTGGGAAATATACTGTAAAGGAAAATAATTTGTTTGAACGACACACGGTAAGAAAATAAATACATAGTAGCAAAATATGTTAATATTTTAAGATTATCAATCTAGTTTATATACACGCTATTTTCATATGATTAGTTTTTTCTTTCTTTTTTACTTAGTCCGTAAAAGAATAAGTGTACTTAAAATTACGTTGAGTCTCGAATCCTGTCTAACTTAACCTTAAATTATTTTTTAAAGAGATTTACAGCACTTTATGGAACTAATTTAATTATTTATAGACTTATTTTAAATAAAATAATGTTTATTCCATAAAAACGTTATTTAAAAACGATAAATACTATGACAGTTTGAACAGATATATTCACCTTGGAATATCATGTTCTTCGTACGACATTTAAATGCAGAGACGATACAAAATGAGTCCATATCTTTGTAGATGGGGTGCACTATACTCGTCTCAGGTCGTAAATAAACGAGATAACGTTTAATAATGTATTAATATTTCATAACAAGGAGTAATAAGAGGCCTTTTTGCCAACACTTTACTTTTTGCTTATCAGTCTGTAAGACATTACAGACTTAACAGTACTTGTTCGCTAGTAGAATGTTAATGTATGTTATTATAGTGCATAGATATCCTAATTGTTTCTTTGTACATACATAAAATATGTTTTTGTTGTTTATTTTAACTAAAAAACAAATGAAAATGAAATTATAAATACTAAAAGTGAGGTTGCTGTGAAAAAACAAATTATTTATTATTGACTAACACTTTAATATAAAATATTATTAAACGACTGATACTTGAAATAAATGAATTCGGAACAAGATTAAAAGTTATAGAAGAATACATAATATATTAAAATAAACTTTAATGATAATATCTAAATCATCATTACAGGAAATGTGTTGAGGGTAAAAGTTATTTAGGTTAATGGAAAAATGGTTGCTAGCAAAGTTCATATAATAATTAAAAGAACTGTTAAGAAGTCTAATGTTTCGAGTTTTTCAAATATAAAAAGTTATGCATGGACGATTTTACAACGAAAAAGCAGGCAACGTAAGGATTATGATTATAGTGTTAATATAAGCGTAAACACATTTTATGTATTAAAAGATTTTCAGACTTTTTTTTATTTATTATAAACAAAGTAGGTGTAAGTCATGTTAACATTAATTTTAATAAAATATTTTTATAGTTTTTTAACCTAAATAAAACTAATGAATATGCAGTGGTGTGCAAAAAAAAGCAACTATTTTACTTAACACAAAAATGTATGACTTTTTCATATATTTATTTGTCTTATAAATTAATTATTTTTATGATATTA
>CM008235.1:5349013-5366578 GCA_002278615.1 Pogonus chalceus
TTTTTTTAATAAGGGAGACAATTCTTCTGTCTGTTTTACAAGTTGTTTTGCAAGGCCTACTATCGGAATGAATTGTAATAACAGATCGGGTTGTTTGAAATTTTTTAATTAACTGGGAAACTATTGACTAGTTAATATTACACTTTTTGGCAATTTTATATTGGGACAATACGTCACGATAATCTTAAATAATTTTAAATTTAAAACAATCTTTATATTTGTTACTTGCAATTTAATTCAGATAATTTAAATAAGATACTTATATTTTTTTTAAATTAATCTTCCGTTCAACAATTCTTAACAAATATGTATTCAAATTTGATAGAAAATAACCATTATTTAACGAATAGTTTCCCATTGATTGTGAAGTTGCTTTAGTTTTGCACACTGACATATGATAGTGGTTGCTTATTTTTAGATTTATTTTTTTAATGTTAAGTTTAAAAAAATAAAAATACATATTCGTGTTCCTTAATATCCAGTGATAATATCATAAAAATAATTAATTTATAAGACAAATAAATATATGAAAAAGTCATACATTTTTGTGTTAAGTAAAATAGTTGCTTTTGTTTTGCACACCACTGTATGTACTTTTAAAATGTTTTTACGGCAGCCATTTTTGTAATTATATTTTTGAATATAAGTGGATCAAATAACATACATCGAAATTTAAAAATATATTCTAAATTCCCCTTCTTGATTATAAATAGATTCATTAGAATGAATGTAGAGAATCAATAATTGGTATAATTTAAGAGATATGCTTTGAACGATGACATCATCATTGATAAAAGAAGAAAACGGAAACAGGAAATAGAGACGATGATTACGTAATGATGTCCCTTGATCGAAGGGGCTGAAAAGAGTGGTGGTTGAGCTTAATTACAAGGTTGAAAGTTCCAAGGGATGCTGAATTTGTATCATGATGCATACAAACGATATTTAGGGGATGTAACAGTGTGAATATATTAAATTGTTGTTTGTTTTCTTAATTAGCGAAAAGGTTCGTTTGATTTTAGATTTAATATATTTTGAATAATTATTATAAATTTCATTTCATTTAAAACAAAATTAAATGAAAATATACTAGAATATTCAATTAAATAATATTGATTTGAATTAAAATTGAAGATATATTTTTTATAATATCAAAAGTTTAATTTATTCTAAAATAATTAAAACAAATACATAATATGACAGTTATTTTTAGTTCATTCAATTGTTTTTTAAACGTCATTAAACAATCGAAAAATATGTAAAGCTTTCTTTCTTAATTTTATTTATTTACTTTACTTATAGTCATTATTTAAATTCGTAATATATATTTGGCTTGTAATGAATTGTAATTTGTAATAATATATATTGTATTAATTAATAATTAAACAATTCCAAGAATTAAATTTCAATTCTGTTTCTTGCGTCTTAAGAAATTATTTCATCGTTAGATTATCTTAAAAGTTTTCGTAAAAATTCTAAAGTCGTTCTTAGTTTTTCAATAAAACGAAGCTACGAAATAAAATATATAAAAGGTTCATTTTATGATAAAATGAGAAATATTCTGGAAATAATAAATAAAACCGCTGAATGCGATTCAAAAATAAAAATAAAATAAAAACAAAATAGTTCTAAATTGTAATTTACTTTGTAACTAAATATAATTCCAAGTTATGGCAAACAGCATCATGATGCCATGCCCAGGCGTACAACTTTGTTCGTTTGAATGTGATAATAGCGATACTCTAGACACATCTTGGAGTGCACTTTTGTTTGTTTCGTCCTATCCGCCATGTTATTACGTTACATACAAATAACTAACAAAGAGAAGTAGCTTACGCTCACCTCCGCAAAGTGGGGTCAGGTGTTTTAGCTGCAATTGCTGATACTAATATAACAGAAATATTATCTTGCACAAAGATTTAGTTTGATTTATGTTTTGTCTGTTTTTCGTTTTATTTTATAAATGAATAAAAATAAACTGTTATAATATTGTTTCTTGTTTATATAATCTTTAATTTAAATAATTTAACACTCATAACAGCATAAAACCCTTTATCTACTCATCAAATATTGTGCGAATGTTCTAGAATATTTACAATAAAGCAGTAACAATATTTCTATCTCTAGAACAATATTCCTTTATGAATATACTTAATATTGACAGATTATTCAAAAATAATCCTTAACAAATTAAGACTTGATAGAAGCAAAATACCATCAATTTACTCATTAAACATTACTAGAATTTTCTAGAATAGCTACGAATACAACAGTAACATTCTTTCAACTTCTAGAATAATTTCTTTCAAGAAAAATACATTTTTATAAAAACACTTAAAATTTACATATTATCGAAATATAATTTAAAACTCGATAGAAGCACGATACCATGAATCTTCTAATTAAATATTACTAGAATTTTCTAGAATGTAAGCGAATACAGAAATAATATTTTTTAAACTTCTAGAATAAATTCTTTTTAGAAAATACACATTTACGAATATACTTAAAATTGATAAATCGTTCGAATAAAATCCTTAATTTATATTATTTTAGAGTTGGTAAAAGCACAACACCAGATATCTACTTATTAAATATTACTAGTATTTTCTAGAATATTGGCGAATATAGCAATAACGTTCTTTTAACTTCTAGAACAAATTATTTTTGGAAAATACACATTTATAATTACACCTAAAACTGATAGATTCTTCATATAAAATCCTTCATATTCATATTTTGACTTGGTAGAAATACAAAGCCTTAAATCTACTTTTGGAATATTACTAGAAGGTTCTAGAATATATGCGAATACAGCAGAACAATTTTCTAAACTAAAGAGATATTAAGAATCCAATAATTATAATATCTGTATAAATTTTCATAAATCGAATTTTGCTTATGATGATCTAAGAATTTAAAAAGTGTAGCAAGTGAAAAATAAAGTTGTCTCGTTGAATCTGAAATATAACAGGAATGCCAACATAAATAAACTAAATCTGTTGTATGATTCGTAATGAATTTTCTATGAGTTGAGTACATGTAAGTACTAAATACAAAATTTAAGTGGGAATGGTATTGTAAAGTGTTAGGAATACTCGACCTGCTTGTTCTTCTTACTTTATTACGCACTAGTGCTCTGCTCTCTGAGTTTCCTGGATTTTATTTCAAAATAATTAAAGTGTTAGCGACAATGCTGTTTCAGAGTAATTTAAATTACATCTAACCACAAGAGAATGCAAGGGTTCAACAAAATAGACTCTTCAATTATGTAATTTTCAGCAAAAATTTCTTAACTATTTAAGCACTTTATTGACGCTATTTTGTTACTTTTTATTTACTTAAATGTCATAATTGCACCATTAATCAGATTTATATTTAAAAAATACTTCAAATAACATGTATTTATTTCTTTAGATATTTTTTTAATAGAGAAGTTAATGCCCTTAAATAATATAACGTAATTTCATCTTAAAATTTCTATTTTTCAGATTACTTTAAGTAAATTCTACCATAATTGATAATAAAATTATTTTTAAAGACATTACTACATTTGTAAATAATTTTTGGTTATGGTTCACGCCACGAAGCAATGTAATTGTGAAATCATTGTACATTTACATGATACCACCCAGCGATCTGAAAATTTTTGTGTTCCGAAAAAGCCGTTCTTGCTTATATAAGTACAGAAACGCTTTGTAAAGAAGTACTAAATGTAAAAAAAGTTGCGACATACTTCACATTATTGAAAAGTATATAATAATTTAAAAATTTAAAACAATTTTACTACGTAAAATACTTCTCAATAATGTGAAGTACGTCACAATTTAATTCGAAAATATATTTATGCAGTGTACGCAGTTTTTGTTCACATTGGTAACTTCTTTCAAAGCGTTTCTGTATGTAGTAACAAAAGATTTTTCGGAACACAAAACATTTCAGATCTTGGGGCGGTTCCACGTAAACGTACAATGATGACGCAATTACACTGTTTCGTGACGACGACTATATAACATATTTTTTTAAGTATACCCTAGCAATAATATTATTATTTTTTGTTGAATTATATAAAATTCAAACTATTGCGAAATATATAACCATATTTCATTATATAAAATAAAATTCCCTTTCGCGTTATGATTAATATTAATAATTAATGTGAGTTTAATAATAAATTTTGAAATAATTAATAACCAATAACGCGTAATTGATATGAATAATTCTAGAATATTGTAGGTCATATAATATGAATTGAGCAACTATGGGACCTTTAATAATATAATAACATAACTGTAGTTTATATTGCAAGAATCAGCGATTAGAATTACCGTGTATAATACGACAGCCGCAGGCACTGAAATTAAGATTTAACGTTGCACTTGCATTTAACACCTCCTTAGGTTGGTAATCCACATCTGTGTTGCACTTTGAAACTTTCAACTTCTAAGAAGTCTCTGAAACCAAAGTTTTGCTCATTCGTTCGTCTCGTAAACTGGATTTAAAAATCTTTACGTGTATCGTGTATCACAAAGTTAACACTGGCTTTGCCACTAGATAAATAAATAATTTTAAATACTAGTTACTGTTGATTCGGATATGTTGGATTTAACTTTCATATCAAGGGAGACTTACTAATGCAACGATTGTAGTTTGTTTTCATGTTATGTACTTATATACTTTCATTATTTATTGTTATTCTTACTTCCATACTACAGAGTGAATTATTGAAATAATTGAATCAAATGAAATTAAAACAAAAGATTATTTCGAAATTTTTAAATTTTTTGTCAGAAAATTTTTTAATTTCATCATATATATTTTCCATTTCCAGTAGCCTGTCATAAATTTACAATGTACACAAATAACAATAAAGGTTAATTAAAGAGATAAATAAACACAGACAGATGTTAAAACTGCTGTTTATCTTATTAGTTGATCTTGTTTAACTTTTGAATTTATAATCTATTTTAAGATTAAAGTTCAAAGATAATGTGTCCTCCGGTAGAAGAAACAAATATTTTTTATAAATTGGTTTTGTAAATTTCTAAAATATCGAAAAGGCCTTAAAGGGGGACCCTACCCTAAAGGTTTCAAAAAATAGATTTTTTTGCAGAAATCTATTCTTTATCCTGTCTAAAAAGACCCTCTAAAAGGGTTTATTGATATTCGAAGTCATTGCAAAGATACACTAAGAATTGTGGTTGCTGTACAATAAAATACCGAAAACTTTAAACGCGTTTTTCTCGAAACCACATTTTTCAAACTGGGTGCCATTTTTTTTCGGGAACCAGTCAATGAAATCACTTTTATCTTTATCAATAATGTGTAAAACTTTTTTTTATCGTGAAGCGTAGGAATTTTGTTGATATTCTTATTTTTCGATTTTTTATTAATAATTTTATAGCATTTTAATCTAATATAGTTTAAGGAAATCTAAACAAATTTGTTCTACCTTCTTTAAGGACTGATAGCGATTGGCACCCATGAAGGTACCTTTTTTTGGAGGTGTCTGACGCCGAAGGCTACCACGGCTACAAATATTAATATTTTTACTTAAAAAACTTTTGTAATAATGATTAAAATACGTGCAACAATATAGTACAAAACCCCAAATGATTCAATTGTTATTTAACACTTTAAAAAATTCCTGAATATCGCTGTTTTTTAGACCTGTCAGGGTGGGGTCTCCCCTTAAACACAACACTGATTCAAATGATTCGGCGTTCGCTTGAACGTTAAAGATAAAGAAACATATAAGTACGGAAGAGAAAATAATTTAATTACAAATAAAATACAACTTATTTGTTCGCTATAATAAATGATCCATTTAACTTTGCCATAGGGAATAAGAACAAATTGGTTTGACATATAGGAAGCTTATATTGTGATAGATGTCACTTTAAGAAGTTGTTTAACAATGGTCACACATACATACACATATTAGCTCTATATATAGTGGCTTGCATCGTTAATAATGAAATAATTATGGAACGAAATTAGGAAGTTCCGCGGTTAATTTCTTAGTGATGGCGCAAGTAGCGACGATCGATCATAAATTTTGTGAGATCTACTCCGACGTTAAATAACTACGCGCCAACTTGTTTCCACTTGAGAAACGTTACAATGAATATCATCGTTATCCACCTGACAATCATAGGAAATATATAGCCGTCAAATTATTTTGCTAGTTAATATTTGATTTATTTTTTAAGTTTGAAGTGATTTCCAACAGAATCAATAAATTATTTTTCATATCGTAAGTTTGTTAACAAAAGAAAAAATATCAATTAAAAAGTTAATAAAAAGAAATATACAAAGATGAAATTTCAATTTATTAGAAATAATTTACTTTAGAAGAAGAAACAGAAACAAATAGAACTGTACTTCAATTTAAAGTTCAATCGACATTGATGGATAGCAATAATTTAAACAAGAAAAAATTCGAACTTCCTTATAGACTTGTAATTTCATCTGATTTCCATTTGAAGTGCACAAAATTAATATTTCAAGATTACAGATTCTGCTGTATCATCATTATATTTTAACATTAAAATAAAAACTTGTTCATGTGAGAAAGCCATGATCGATAATGCCGACCGAGACACTGCTACGCAGATCATTAAGAATATATTTACTTCAAGACTTAAAAACGCCAGATCTTAGACTATGTATTCATCAGATAAAAATATAATTATTTATGTACAACTTTTATTCTTTCTATTATTTTATTATTGAGTTACGTGAAGGTAAAATGTTAAAATTAAATAAATAATCAACAATTTTTAGCTTTCCTTCATAAATTTATTTAATTAATATATGTAAATTTCGATTACAATGTAATCATCTTCAGTATTTCGTAAATATATTTTAACTAGATTGTTTATATTAAAATAAAAATTAGTGTTTGGAGGTGGAGTAACTGTGATTAGAAAAGTTATTATTGTTAATTTAATAGTTTCATGAATTTTTTAAATGGGTTAAATCTGTGTTAATTAGATGGTTGGAGTTTTTCTTCATCTAAATGGATTCTAACATATTTAAATTATATTTTCGGCTACATTTTAAACATTTACAATTTTCAATCATAAATTTATGGCCAGTGTGATGATTATGGAAAGCGAGCGCAGGTTTGAAAATGTTCTTATTTTCAATGTGATACATATATGTTTTTTAAATCTTGTTATAATTTTTCTTTTAGTTTGACCTATATAAAAACTATTTGGGTAATTCGAACATTTAATATAATATATTCCAGAGTTTTCATTAATATTATCTTGTTTTCTTGTATTTAAAAAAATTCTTTTAATTTTTAAGCATTAAAAGAGAAAAGTAATTGTTTAATTCCGGGAATGTAAAGTAAGTTTTCCCACATACTTCAATTACAATTTATTTAATCAATTTGAAATTTGGTTTCATATGTTTTTCAAACATTCTTTGATAGACTTAGGTTTGTAATATTCTTAAAAATGAATAATTATTTTTGCATTTAGAGAGAAAAATAATGATTTATTTTCGTGAAAATAAAGTAAAATTTTCTTACGATCATTAGTTACAATTTGATTTTCCATAAATTTAAAATCAATTAATAATATAATTAGTAAAAAAAAATCAAATTTGGGAAATGAAGGGCATTATATTAATGATGCAATTCAAATACTTTTTTGTTACTTTACAAAGGGAATAAAGTAATCATTTATACGTCAAAAACTAGATAGATATAGTCGGTTTTACAATCGGTCGGGAGAAAATTGTATTTATTTGTTCAATACTCTTGTTTTTTTTCTTTGTAATGTTTTCTTATTTATTGTATATTATCAAAAATAAAGTAGTTAAATCAAATTTGTTATTTTTAATTGAAACAGATAAAATAGATATAAATGAAATCAATATAAATTAGATTAAATGCTCTAAGAATGAGCGACCCCAGCGCCATTTCCGGCTAGACGCCAACGTCAGCCATCAACATTCACCGAGTGCCGGAAATGGTTCACCGACAAGAACAAGACGACGACTAAAAGTAAAACCTCAATGACGAAAAACGGAAAAGTAAAAGAATCCGAAAAAAAAAAGACGGAGTAACGGCAATCGGCGATAGCACACTGCAATGAATATCATGATGATATAAAATGATAAAGAATGAGATAGACTTACCTGCCGCCAACAAGAAGTGAGTCGCCGTCTCGTAGCACCAACCGGAAGTAGTCGGTGACTGAGTCGTTGCCGATGAAACGGTACACGTCGTCCACGCCTGTAACAAACAAGAAAAACGGAACTTAGTCACGCTTCTCTACTGCTTTGCGATCTGCTACCGTTACGGTACTTGTACCTTAGCTTTCTTACTCTTATTCTTACATATATAGCGAGCTGTGATTTATTTTACAACTTGTTTGTGTCTACTGGACAAGTCTGCAAACTAAAGCTGCAAACTGCACAAAAATACTACCATATTTGCTCGCTTAATATATATTTCTAAATAAATAACTAATTTAAAACTCTCAAAATCATTTCGCCTAATCGTTTCTCTATCACTTGTCGCCATATTTAATTATCTCTTTCAATTGTTTTTTTTTTTTTTTTATATTCATCGAATACTGGAAAATTTCCCAAATTGTTTTTATTTTATTGACTATTTAAGTAATTATTTATATATTGTTTTTGTTTATATAGTTAATATAATGGTTAACATTAGTATTTCTTCATAAATATTGACTTAATTTTTTGTAATACAAATAAATGATAGACATAATTACATTTTCTTAGAAACATATTTCAATTATATATCAATTATTGGGATTTAATAAAATATTAATTAAGGTATTTTATGAAAATTAAATAAATACATAAAAAGATAGAATATCTTTTTTGTTATAAAGTTTATTAGTATAGTAATAGTAGAAAGTACTTCTAGTTGAAATCCTAGAATAGATCCTCTTTTCAGTATATAAGTGCATAGTACACGACACAACACGACACGAAGAGATTCGCGTGTGACACCGCCAAACATAGAGACATACACATTGACATCTCAGTCAGTTAGTTGAGGCTCCAACGTCGAACAAAGCGAGCGATACAGCAACATAACCAGTTTACATTAATCACAGAGCTAAACTCCTTTCCTGATTGCGAGAAACGGGGGTGAGAAGTGGGAAGGGATCAGATCCCGGAGGAACAACATCGTGTGACATACATGTTTCCAGGATGGATCACAACGCTTTTGTACCGTGACATTTGTCACTGGGAACGCTAGGGAAGACGTGCAAGAAGAGGAAGAACTTTATGTACGTGCTCCTTGCATGCTTTCTCATTCTAATGTTATTTCGTCCGTCTTTTTCTTTAACATTAATTTCTGTTTTGATTTCATTTCCTTCTTACTACTGCAATAATACTTTAAATTACTTTATTTAATCATTAATTTTATCCATATAATAAGTTTCAACTCGGACAAAAGCAATAATTAATTATAAAAATTAAAACATTATTATACAGTATCTTTTTTATTTTAATTAGGCAATAATTCAAGACTAAAATGTAGTGCAATTTAATCAAATTACAAGAAATTATTTGTCATATTAATTAAGTCATGATAAAATTTCAATTCTACACTAGACAGCAGAATTTTCTAGTCACATCCGACCACAGAAATGGGTAGTAATAGATAAAGTGTGATGTCTAGTGCTCACATCAGGATCATGTGACGAAGGTCAGGTGCAAAGAAGAAAGCAAGGCTGTAGAAGGCATGAAACACGACCCAAAAGCGACAAGCATCATATAATTCAAGACTGACTCAAAGCTTCAAGCGTTTGAATTAAAATGGAATATAGTATTATTCAAAATTTATCACCAATTATTAATTTATTTGATTAGAATAACTTTGAAGCAATGATTTTATTATATATTAGATTCTCCAATATTGTTTTAAAAGATTATAGTAATAACCAAGCGGAAATATCGTCGTAAAAATATAAAAAAGAGCAATTAAATTTGTTCATTTTTGCAGCGATCAGCAATATAGAGCAATCGCGAAATCTACTAACGTCACAAGCTAGTAAGGGTAGGGTAAACATTGATGTTCGTCTTTCTTTTGTGGAAATCTCGAGGAAGAAGCAACCGGGTTGGGTTGGGTCGTATAGAAGAGTTTGTAGCGCCCCGTAAAGTGGCGGCTGAAATGAAATTGCTGGAGTGATTAATCGTCCGCAATAGCTTCCTTCGGGCTTTTGAAGATGCGCGTATGGGTGATACGGGTGAGATGTGCTTAGAGCAAGGTTTGCGCTATACTTAGAGACCGTGCAACGAGTGCTCCGAATAAGATACGTGTATTGATGCGAGAACTCTATGGAATATGTGCATAGCTTAACTTTATATCGATTTAATACCAATATTTTAAAAAAAGGATATGTGAAAATTTATATATTATTAAATCTATACAAAATTTACTTTACTGAAGCCAATCTACATATCATTTTCTTTCTGAAATCATTTAAATATTAAATATCTTAAAGGTAAGTCCAATTAAAACTTAGAATAATCTATATTTTGAAAGAGAATAGACGACTCTCTAATATTCTTCCAAAAACAATGTAACTTTATTTATAAAATAACTCTAGCATTAAACTATAATAAAAATATTACGCTGTTTTGGCGTAATATTGGTGGATTAAAAAACAAATTTGAAAACATGGTGTTCAGATGAAATCGTAGCTGTAACAGTGATGACAACAAATATTCCCCAAAGGGCAATTTTTTCATCAGAAATCTAGGCCGTTCTAATGGGTTCACCTCGCAATGACGTCACGAACTTTCATCCAGGCAAACTCTTTCGTTCACTGGTCGAACACTTCCGAGTTTTATTTCAATCCGTATGTCTCATTCAATGCTTTTATCCGAACGCGTCACTGGCTCTGGGACCATTAATCACTGCCCGCTTCACTTCTCCAGGTTCCAGGATCCAGGATTCGAGATCGAGAGCTTGGCATGTCCTACACTGTCGTGTTGTACAGAGCACACTGACTGAAAGGTGAAAGAAGAGATGCCGTTTGGCCGTTTACACGTGGACCTACTGATGGTCTGCTAGCTTTATACGACGTGGATAAAACGTGTTGAAAATAACTCTTTCGGGAAAAGATATTGATGTTTTCGGATTGAATAGAAAAACATACCTAACATATTTTTATTGCCTATATAAAAGCTTTTTTCTTTTCTCCATTTTATATTTTACGAAATTAATAACCGACTAAATTTATTCAATTGTAATATGAAATAATTTGTGTTTGTATACAATTAAATGAGAAATTAAATAGACTAAGGAAACAGCTAGACAAATTATAAGAAAAATAGTTAAATATGCGGGCAGAACAATTGCATCTTTTCATACATTTAGTATCGTAATCTTAACCCGTAACAGCCACTAACATGCATATAGCAGCATCACCAAGGCCAAACCAAGCAGTATCTAGGAAAGTATTCCGTAGTGAAATTTTACAGTTGGATACGCTACAGCGGAACAAGGAAACTAGTAGTAAATCGAGGATAAGCGACAAAGTTCTGCCTTAATTAGTTTAGTTTGTGTACTTTGGCATGGTTTAGTGGACATGAACCCATGATTTAACTCCTTGAAACTACCACTAGTGCTTATTCCAATAAGCCGACCCTTCCGCATATATGACTACTTTTCTACTCTTATCTTTATACTTTCATTTTTATGATTCCTATATTACTTATCCTTTAGTTATATCGTGGCATTTGCACTTTTATTAAATGCATTTTCTCGACTTATTGTTTATATATCAAGTTAAGTATCTTTTCTAAGGTTCCCTCTTCTAACTAGATAGAAAACAGATCGGATGGCAATTTAAAAACGACTTTCAAAATGTTGCAACAATATAAAATCACAGAAAATGAATTTTATGACCATTAAAAGTAAAAAAGTATCCCATTTTGAAATGGCCATTACGTTTAAAGGTAGTTTTTAATGCTCCTTAATTTAGAATGAAATCGTTGAACTTCAACACGAAATTAAATCGCCATACTTTAAAAGCCGATAGCGGTCGATAATAAATATAGTATGCAGTGTTCTTTAATGCATTTAAATGTATGTTTCAAATTTTAAATTATACTTACTTTATGCTATTGTATAATTTACTTCAAATGTTTTTTAAAATTTATTATGCTTTCATATTTGAAAGAAGAAAGGGTTTTACTTTCAATATGATTTATTGAATATATATATTCAACTCTTTTTACGATAGAAGATAAAATTCCTTTTGAATAACTTAAAAGCTGTAAAACGAGTAATGAAGTGCAGGATACAGGGAAGTAAGTTTTGCAAGTAAAGTTTATGAATATAAAATCGACAAAAGATCTATGTAAACTAAAGAACAAATTCAATATTGAAACGTTTGTTATGTATATTGAAAGTTTTTCATTTTGTAAATAAATATGAATGGTATATTTTACTTTGGTATGAATAATAAAGTTATATAAGTTTTATATATTTTTATAAAATAATAAAAGTCTAATAGAAAACTTAAAAACACATTGACAGAAGTTTTTTTAAATATCTTAATATACATTACTACCAAAAAGTAAAGAAATTCTAAATTTCGAAGTAAAAAGTAGAATTTGACCTAATTATTTTAGCGCCAGTAGATAGGAGAATTTAAAATCTATAATTTTAGTTTGTTCAGGTAGTTGATTTTGAGCCCATTATTTTAGCAACAATAGGTAGGAGGATGTAACCTATTTTTTTATCGGCAAGTAGTAGTATTTGTTTTGTTCATTAGAGTATCAGTATGTAAAATTTATTTTGCTTACGTTGATGTCAGCTGGTAGAAGAATTTAATCAATTTATTTTAGTACTAGTGGATACAATAATTTAAATTTTATAATTATAGTGTATGCAAGTAATTGATTTTGACTCCATTATTTTAGCGACAACAAGTATGCAGATGTAACCCATTTATTTTAGAGCCATCAGGTAGTGGTATTTGTCGAGTTCGTAATAGTATCAGCATGTAGAATTTTAGCACCAGCAGGTAAAAGAATTTGACCCTTTTATTCCAGCGCCAATAGGTAGAAGAATAATTTATTTATTGATCTATTTATCCTGGCGCCAGAAGGTTAAAGAATTCGACCTCTTTATTTTAGCACCAGCAGATAATATTCGATCCATTTATTCAGTACCAGTGGATAATTTAATTTAATTAATAATATAGGACGTTCAGTTAACCTAACATTTATATATTCTTTTTGGTTTTATTTTATTTATATGCTTTGTTTACATTTTCTACACAAAATTAAAAACAAATATGTAATTAATAAAACACTATAAAAAGAGTAATTAAAGTAAACAATTGAGTTGGAAGTTTTCCAAAAGAAAGGGGCACAGAATAATGAAGTAGTATGCGGACGAATATAAGGGTTGTATAATACTATACAATAGTTGAAAGCCTAAAGCAACAAAACGTCTAAACCGAAACTAATTTCAGCGAACAATATCTAGCCGCTTGGCGTCTGACGCTGCCATACAGAATTGATGCTGACTGATTGAGCAATTTGTATAGCTAATAATGGTGATTCGGCAATTAATAAGTAATTACCAAGTGCTGGACTCATTACAAATGTGGATGCGTGTATTGTTTATCTATATATCATATTATTATTTCATTTCTACATATATATTTATCATGTATGTTTAATTCATGTTTTGTATATCTGAATGCTTAATAGATAAAATGAAATAGAATTTGGAAAAATCGTATTTACTTTATATTTTAACAATTGCAATAAATAATTGCATATTTAGATATATTTAAATAATTTCTTAATAAATACTACGAAAGAAAAAGATAAAGTATATTTTTTAAGTATTGCAGAAAAAAATAATTAAGTTTAACTATATTAGCTTGGAGTGTTAAGCTTTTATTAGAAATAAATTAAAAATTAAATAGTTATAAAATGAATTGAATAATTCGAATAAAAGTATAAAGTAATAATTCGCATACGGGCTTGCATCAGCAGTCTGACGCGGGTTGGTGCAATTATATGCCTATTGATTTCACTGCTCCATTGTGGCAATTGGTTCACGCTAATGTGTGCATGTATGTGCGAATGTAATAAAGAGCGATCCGAGCTTACAATAGACACTACCAAACTAAGAGACGGAAGGGGAAATAAACTAGTCGACTAGCACTAATTAATTTGCCAGTATTGTTTGCTGGTAATGAATACTAAAAATTCTAGAGCCATCGTTATCGAATCTTATTTATACATCATTATATACTGTACTTTCCAATTGAATGAGTTTTTGCTTTAATTGACTTAAGTCATAATATTTAATTAATTCATTTGAAAAATATATACATATAATGTTATTTCTTATAATATTAATTGAACAATTCTTGTATATATGTATGTATGTATTTTTCAAAAATAGCTATAACGATTTTGATGGAAATCACAGACAAGGGTAAGTTTGGGTCAAGAAATTGATTTGTTAGGATCTCATTTCCAAAAATTATTTAAGGCTTTTTACGGTTTTATATACAGCGTGACAGTAACATTATAGCTAGACAACAAGAAATTATTTACATGAAATAAATTGAATTGCCACAAAATATTATTTCAAACAATAATTTTTATGATGAAAAGTTCGAAATTTGAATAAAGGGTTGAAAGAAAGAGAAAAACACTTATGACTTAATTATGTTATCAAAAGAATTAACATTAATATAATTTGTAAACTTCACGATGAGTACAAAATATACTTTGACAAACCTGTATATGTCATTTTCCAAAAGTCAGAAACATTTAAAGTGCTTTTTTGACAAAAGACCCTATATCATTCTCATAATTTAGTGTGGAATAGAATATTTTAAATTGCCTTTAAGTTTGTTTCGTATAATTAAGATTTTGTATTGAAAATAAAAGGTACTATCGATGTGCGCACACTTATCGCCATATTGCATTCTATTTCATTGTTTTTCTCTTTTTTATATCTGTCATTTATATTGAAATTATGAAAGACTTTTAAAATGCACGGCGAACGGTTAATATATTTATTTTATAAACCTAAACAAACTAATCTAATTAAAAATACTCGTTGCATCCTTAGTCTAGAATTTAATAAACCCAGTATAATTACAGGACTAGCTTGTATATCGATATCGCATCATTAGAAAGTGCAACATCATTCTGAAACAGTATCTCTTGCATGAAGTCTTGCAACGCGCTCTAAGAAGTAATAAGAGCAACACGGGGAATGTCTGTTGTATCATAAATGTGGAAAATTCATGTTCTAATTAGTGTGTTTGTGCATAGTAAAAGCAAGGAACGCGTTACTTTTTGTACGGAAATTTTAACATAGCTTCCGTTTAAATAAAACACACCTTCGGAAGTGAAACTTTAATAATAGATGAATGCATTTAAGGTAAATTATAATTTGTATTAATGTATTGTGCTATAGTATTACATTAAGTAATTATAAAACAAAAGATGAAGATATTGTTGAAATTTTATTGATTCGTACACATACATACGACTATGTTTGTAATATTTTTGAGTGATTTCACGTAAAATATTTACTCAAAATGTGATTTATGAAACGAAAATATATAAAATAATAGCAGCAATTTTTTTCTCTGGAGTGCATAATCTTAGTAGTTCGTAAACGATACATGTCTTCAAGTTCAGATTGATGTAGCAGGCTGAACTGACATATCATATTCCAGTTCACGCGACGCAAAAAGTCTTTATAAGACAAAAGTTTTATGAGCGAACGAGATAATGGCAAAAGTTAAGAACATAGTTTTAGAAAAGAGATTTACGAAATTGATCGACAGCGGGCTTCGTCTTCTTCCCCGTACCATCATAAATCGATTTGATAGTCAACAATTTAAAAGTTTTCTCCATGTCGCGCCAAATCACTGAATGTAGAACGCTGCAAGTTATTGCTAATAAAACATTGTAAATGGAAAACTGCCATCGCTGAAATAAACGACTATTCATTTTTTTTTCTCGCACGCAGTTCAATTAATACTTTGTTATTATTTACTTTTCCAAGTGCTTCTGTCACTAAACGCATATATTGCAGGAATCGATGTTGCTTTAAATCTATGTCAAATATCAATTCTTTTCAAGTTTACTTTGTAAATAGATCAAACGAAAAATATTAAAAGAATAAGACATTTTTTATGGCTTAGATATTATTAAATTTTCTATAGTAAACAAACCTATAAAAATAGTCATATTTAAATTTTGAATAACTTGTTCAGTGCAACTTTCAACATTGGTATTTTTCCTTTGTTTTAAATATTTTTCAATCATTTAAAGAACAAATTAAATTTACAAAGATGAATATATCTACTTTATTGATTTATTAATTATTTTAGAGTTAAGAGTTTTATGTCTATTTGGGGAAAAGTTGAATGCAAAAAATTCAATTTGTTTTGTTACTGTCACATTTAGGATCTTACGGGTTCCATATTGGCTATAGTTAAAGCTAACACCATATCTAACACATCGGCAACCATTTTTACTCTCAATTATGTCGAGTTTTTATTTCAGCCATATTTAGAATATAAGCGAGGTCATGTAACAATGTAATTGCATAATAATAAGCAAATATTTTATTTATTACGTTATTATCTTTTCATCTTCTTAACGCTTAGCAGACTGACATACTTCTCAATAATGTGAAGCAAATCGCAACTTTATTCGAAAAATTATGTATTTAGTGTACGCAAATTTTGTTTACATTGGTTACTTCTTTACAAAGCGTTGTTGTATATAGCAACAACGACTTTTTCGGAACAGATAAAATGTAAACGTACGAGAACTATGAAATTACATTGTTTCGTGGCCCAGACTATATATTCATTTGTTTACTAACTGAATTTATACCCTTCTTGTATAATTTTCAATCATAGAATGCTCACAATCTGCGCAACTGTGTAAAATAATAATAAACTGGCTATTTTTGTAATTAATAAAATACATACCTGTCAAAATTTATTTTTATTCGATATGTCTTTTTAAATTTAACTAAATTAATAATATTAGAGAAAGTATAGTTTCAAACATGTTTAAAAAAATTATTCTATCCTTCTGGAACACTCGAGCTAAATTGTGCATCATACCAAACTTCTACCAGGATGTACAAGGTGTATATAAACCTAAAATATAAGTATCTAATTTAAAAGTACGGATCACATGGTTATGTAGAATTTATCGACAAAATGATGTATTCTTTCGAAACACTTGGAGACTTATAAAATATCATCTCCGTGGGTGTAAAACTTGTCTCAGTAAAAACTAATTCGAATAGTACCCTTAATGCAATGGTACAAGTTAAATGTGAATTCTTTAATAGTTTACAATGTAATGTAATGCAATCATCGTCATTGATATCAGAATGTTTTTACCACGACTGAATTACAAAACTCTCGTCTGGCAACATGCTATTGCCATTAGCTGAGCCGGTTCGTAGCCATGGAAACTGGTAAAGTGGAGCGATCAGTTCCACGTTTGAAATGATTGTATTGTACTAGTTGGTTGGCGTTGGTGCTGTTG
>CM008235.1:5371082-5384301 GCA_002278615.1 Pogonus chalceus
AAAAAAAAAAACCGCTTGTTAAACTTACATTTGCGCACCTGAAAATATTTTTACACGAAAACCCATTATTAAAATGATCGATCGTACAAAAATTAATATAAAATTAGAGAAAATTTCTTTGACAATCTGGCTAAAACAAAGTACTTTTCCGAAGGCTTGATTAAAAAACTTTTTTAACTAAAAAAAAGTAAAAAACTTTTAACGCAGAATTAATTTCTTTTATGCAAATAAACTAAAATGTCGGTTTAATGTATGTAGGTAACGCACATTTTTTGTCTTCATAACGTGGTTATAAAATTAAAATACATATTAAATTTTAAATTAACGTATGACCTATAAAATTTTATTCTTTACTAAACATGGAATATTATTAAATTTTATAATTCATTTAATGAGAATATTTTAATGACTTATTATAGAATTAGACCAAGTTTTAACGATATTATATTTTGTTATTTGTACAATTATTTAAATATATAAATATATCTTTCTGTACTCATAAAAATGATAAATATATTTGTATATTAACATCTCTTTGTTAAATATTAATAAGAAACATTAAGAGAACTTATTATAAGATAAATATTTTAAATTACAAACCATAAATATAATTTTATCGTTTGATTACAATAAAAAATATGTGCATTTTAGTTTTGTTTAGTTCCGTTACACGCGCTAGCGACATTATGTTACAACGATGCGTTTTTGTTAGAAAAGTTTTAATTGAAAATATTTTTTTTTGTTGTATAGATACCTAGTTGTGGAATTTAATTAAATACGTGACGAGCGTCAAATATTATTTTTCCAATTTTTGCTTTTTTGTGACAAAATGGTTGAATTAATTTGAAATATTGCTCTGGCATTTTAGCAATACGACAAAGATAGATTTATTACAAATACTAGTTTAAAACATAAATATTAATTAAGATAATATTTGTTAGGGACTTGAATATGAAGAGAAATAATTAATTAGAAGGCTTGTAATAAACAAAGACTGTCAACAAAATATTGATTTAAGCTTAATTTATGTTATTTGTGTTCGTCACTTTAATAACAGGCCGTGACTGATGGCTTTTTAAGTGTCACAAAATGAAGAATAAAAAAATCTGCCGGAAGTATTACAGTTACGAATATTTTACTAATCTATTCTTGAACGTTTCACACTAACTTCTGCATAAATTATACTTTCATTATTCTTATACTATACTTTATTTAAATTAAATTCTATTTTCGTTTTCCCTAAAATATCATTTAATATTCCTTTTACTGATATGTTAATAATTATACAATATATTTATGAAAATCCGTTTTGTATAAAGAATATATTACGCTTTATTCATGATACATAACTTTTTTTAAATATTTTCAACATTATTTTTACCAAGAAGAATAATTTTATTTTTACAAATGCCCGTTTGATATAATTACTTATTGTAAGTAAATATATTTAATATTTTAATGATTCTTAGATAAAGTTAAAACAATTATGAAATATAACTTGCAAAATTAAAACACTTGAAATTTGCAATTGATAGAAACTGCTGTTATTTCTCGGTAAAATATGTTGATAATTTAACAAAAAAACTTGGACTGATGATAAACCCATCTTCAAAATTACAACATTTTGAGTTTTTTGTTGAAATTATCAGATATTATTTATAATAAATAAAGAAAAATGGCTGACAATTTTCCTTTGACAAATTTAGCCGTGTTAAGAAATATATAAGATATATTTATAAGACATTGTTAAATATTTCTTCTAGAAAATCATCTCGGAAACTATACTTCTGATATGAAATTTGTTTCAAGCATAAATTCATTTGATAAATAACTTATAATAAGCTATAAACTAGAATTTTTATTTAAATTAAATTATTTTTTATGTTTTAGTATGCAAAATAGCAAAAAAATATGTTTTTTTTATAAGATGTTAGTTTGACATGTTAAGAATATGTTACGAAAATTTTTCTTATTTTATAACCTATAAATCTGACACCCTTATGTTAGACGTTTGAAAGCTATCTAAACTTAAAACGCGTTTTTCTTAAAACTACATTTTTCAAATTGTCGTGAGCGATAACTCAAAATCTTTTTGACCGATCTCGCTGAAATTTTTTAAACATTTAAAAAATTACTTTTATTTGCCTTTAATCCCAAATAATTCAAAAAGACACTTAAAAAGTTAATATTTATAAAGTTAATATCACTGAAAAATATTTCAAAATTGAGAGTATAAACTTTGAGCGTCTCAATTTTGAAATAATGGTTTTGTTTTTACTCATTTTTTGGTTTACAAACAAATCATGACTGCTAGTAATAGTTGAAAAAATATTTCATGTTTTATGTAAAAACCACGCGGCTAGAACTCTCGCCAATCGACCTGTCCTTCCAGGAAAATATCGTTAGAGTTCTGCCATCTTTAATAATTATATGTATATATAAAAAAAATTATTAATAATAATATTTTAAAAGTTAAAAAATCAAATAAACAGTATTTAAAAATTCAAACATATAAGTTTAACCGTTCATAAAAAAATTATAATATTCGATTAAAATTCAGCGTTTTAAAGGGATTTTCTCCCTTAAAAATTGTATGTAAAAACTAACAAATTTATTAAGATCGTATAATTTAGTAATTTTAATAAATTTGCGAAATTGCATCGAGTGTTTAACTTTAATATTTTATATAAAGAAATGTTTTTTAAAATAGTGAAAAATGACCGTATATTAATTATTTGTTTTTATAAATAAGTTGGCAAGTGTAAGAACGGTAAAGCGGATATTTTGAAAATGGACGATAAATTTGATGGATTCTACAGTCAGGCATATCAATCATGTTTTTATTCGAAACCTTGATGTCCATGATGTCCTCACAATTTCATTTTATGCTATATATCAATATCAGAATTGAATGGTAGAAAATATGATGCTTTTTATGGTGTGTCAAAACTTATCAGCGTAAAAGCACAATTTGTGAAAATAAAACGAAATTTCATTTCATTCAAAATTTTATTATATATTTTAAAGAAAATATTTGGGTGCATAACTAAAGCTATTTAAATTTTCGTTGGCTATGCTTCAAAAATTTGTACAGAAATAATTACTCATTGTTAAACGGTGTTTCTATACATGTCTTAGGCAAGTCAGCAGCACAATATTAAGAGCAGTTAATTAATCACTGGTAATTGTAGAATGCAACCCATTCCTTTAACTTCTTATTTTCTTATTTAGATTATGTCTTACACATGCTTTAAAAGTAATTGCTACAATGTTTCTAGAAAGAAGATTAATTTTTCGAATTTATCTTTGAATACAAACTAGATTTTAGATTAGATATTATTCTTCTTACACATTTATGTATTTTTATAACTTGAAACATTTATTGCCTTGCAGAATATATTTAATTTTATTATTAATAATGTATGAAACCCTGCTAATTTTTATTTTTGGGGTTAGAGATATATTATTAGTAAAATTTGCAATAAAAAGTGAATTTTCATTTACAATTTAAGTTATTTTCAGTCAAGATTATATACTCGTCGAGAAGTAAATGAAATCCACGGGAGACAAACAGGCCCCATACTGTTACGTCATGTGGTTTTAACCGATTTCCATCAATTGAAAACGAATCTTGTCTTCGATTGGATAATGGGAAAATGTTGCTCACACTTCGTCAAAATATATAAAAAAATAATTCTCATATAGGTTATTACTTGTGTTATAACCTCAAATTTAATTGTGCAGAAGTTTATAGCAATTTTTTTTTATTATAAAATTTATAAACTTAATTATTAATAATATGTCCTAGTTTTTCTTTACTTAAACTAGCGAATTAAGGCTCGCGGCTTGACGAGTCACACGCCATAGTAATAAGAAAGAATTATGCTATTTGTAAAATCTATATATTTTTAGCAAATAATTATTAATTTATATAAATAGAACCTTTCCAAAAGATTTAAAGGCAAATATCTATATGTTTTCTGCCTTTAAATAGATTTAATTTTAGTTAAAATAATTGTACAAAAAAAATATTAATATGAATGATTAAAATATAATCCCGTTGAATTGAAACCTACCGATAATTGCGTTTCAAAACGATCGAAACCATCGCGGTGAAGGGATGGCTTTTAAAGCCGTCGCCACGAAACAATGTAATTACATAATAAGTACATATTTCACTTCAACAAACGTTACAATTTTTTTCATTCTTCTAACGCTTAATTGAAATACTTTCTCAATAATGTGAAGTACGTCGAAACTTTATTCGAAAAATTATTTGTACTGTGTAACGGAGGTGGTTTTATCGGAACCGAAGTCGGAGTCGGAGTTTTTGAATTTGGTTTATCGGAGTCGGAATCGGAACCGAAGTCGGAGTCAGAGGCACTGTCGCCATCATTCAGTTAAACTCTTTAATTTTAATTAGAAAAAAATAAATCTACACAGGCGATGAAAATCAAAATCAACATATTTTCAATAACAGTTAGCAAATTAAATCAAATGAATTGACTCTAAAAGTGGAATTTTATATTTAATAAAAAAAGCTTCGCAGCTTTGTCTTCTTTATATTTATTTCTTAAAGTGTCATAGATTAGACCTCCGATTAAAACCTCCGATTTAAAAGTGTCAGAGCCGAAGACGGAACCGGAGGTGTAAAATAATCGGATGTTCCGACATATCGAAATCGGAATCGAAGCTCCGTAACATTCCTACTGTGTATGCAGTTTTTTTTTATTTTTTAGATTAGTTACTTCTTTGCAAAGCTTTCCTGAATATAGCAACAACAGCTTTTTCAGAACACGTTTCAGATCGTGGGGCGGTACTACGTAAACGTACAATAATTACTCAATAACATGATTTCGTGGCGACTCTATTTTTATACATATGTCTAAGTTGAACGAATTATCAAATTTAAATCACCATATGATATTTCCAAATTAAAAGTGTAACCTTTTATTTCTGCTCGAACTCGAACAGTTAATTATTTTTCTACTAACACCCCTAGAAAAGCCATTCTTCAAATTTATTAATCTTTTAAAAAATATTAAGCATCAGTCTTAGTATTCTAGACTTAAATATTTTTCACCAAATTCCAGCTTATATCTCTTTCTGATATCTTTAAAATATAACTAATAACTAGTTTTGAGGTAGATTATTGATTTAATATAAATTTTTTAATGATTAATACTAATATAAAACTGCAAGTAAATATGTTTATAGATAAAAAAAGAATGAAACTTTAATAAGCGCAATGAACTTGGATAAAAAAGATAACAAAAATTAAGAGTGCAGTGCACATACATATATCGTGTACCTTTATAAGAGCGTAAATCTGATTGGTATAAAGTAGTACGGGTCTCGTGCGGCTCACCGTGTGTGCAGGGAAAAAGATTTATCAT
Organism: Pogonus chalceus; assembly: GCA_002278615.1. Lineage (NCBI taxonomy): Eukaryota > Metazoa > Arthropoda > Insecta > Coleoptera > Carabidae > Pogonus > Pogonus chalceus. The sequence goes on from CM008235.1 coordinate 5,376,479, forward strand.
TTCCGCGTGGAACGTTTGCTTTTGTGATGATTTCCACAATTAATTCAGTGAAGCGAGCTAAAAGTCCTTGTGTATAGAGAAACAATACCGGATGCTACAAGAGCGACGCGGTGCGGATTTATTACCTTGCTATGTCGCCGCCGCAGCGCCCATCGTAGACTCAAAATTGAGCGCAGATAATTAAAACGTTCAGGGTAGATACAATTCGTTGGTTCTTCCTTGCTAGCTCTGTCACAATTGCCATCGCAATTGCTGTTGTCTTTCTCGTTCCTTTTGTACTTTTCATTTGACGTTAATTAATTGTAAGTATTCACGGAAAATAAAAGAATGTTTACCGTTTAATGAAACAAAACTTCAAACAAATGTTTGCATCATATTCTTTACTCTCAAAGATATCTAACACTTTTCTTACCTACACTAAAGTTATTTTAAAAGTATATTTTTAAACTGATTAACTCTTATATGGTACACAAAATATATTTTTATATGTTTCACTAATTAAATCATAAACATTCATTACAACAGTATATTTTTAATATATTAAACATTCTGGTTATATTAAAATATAAAAAGTATTATGTAAAATAATGGCAGTATTCGTCGGTTAGGTTTAGGTAAACTGGAATTTTAATGAAACAATACGTTGCAGTAGAACAAAACCAAATTACTACACATATCTGTTGAATTTATAATAGATTATATTAAATACACGATAGCAAAACCCTTTATCCGCTCAACAATGCAATTTCAACGTTAAATTATTTAAGTCGACGCCAGGTCGTGTTGTCATTTGGCAGCAGAAACCCGTTGTGACTGCACAACGTTTTAGTCATCTATCTACATAACAAACAAATGCATTCCGACATATTGGCTGAAGATTATCTTCCATATATTATCCTGGACGTTTTATTCATATTTATTATATCAAAATATTTGTTGCTATATTAAATGTAGCGAGCATAATTGAGGTTAAATCTCAGAGTTCAAAAAATAAAAGAATAAATGACATTTGATTCATTTGTTAGTTATTATTTAATATATTTATATTCTAAATGATTATTGTATGAATTTTATGTGTAGTAAAATTAATATATACAAAAATATATTGCTGATTAAAATGTTCTAGAAACAATTTAATTGAGAAATAATTATATACAGTGGCTCACATTGAAAATCGACAAGCTTTTCGCAAAAGTTGTTGTTTAAATTCTTCAAATTGATGAAATTTCAGTAAATATTTCATAAATTGCAATAAATAAACATTAATTAAAAAATTACAAAAGTCGATCTCAGTTCAAAGTCGGAAAAATTGATATTTCGCAATATACATAGAACCGCATGGCCTCAAATCTTGATTTCACGTTTTTTTTTTACAAAAAGACAGCTTAATTTTTCCTCATTGTTCTTTTTATCATATTTTAGAGCTTCTATATTAGAAATATATTTTATTGTCACTTTTCTTTCCAATACATATCAATAATATTTAAATTTGGGGACTATCCAGATGTTTTTAACATGTTTCTACAATTATTTAGAATCTATTCGGTTGTAACCATGGATGTGTATGTTAAAACGATCAAAAATGTCTAATTTTAATTTGTAAATTTATTAAAATTTATAAATACTTAAATTTAACCACAAAGTTTTTAATAAAATTCAAATTTTCTACCCCAGAAACTGATATATTATTTCAAGTAACGATTTAAATAATTAAAATTAAAACATTCAAATAACGCAATTATATGTTAAATACAAATTTAATTCTTAACATATACGGAATCAAAAAATTCTAAATATATTTTCTAAATATCCCTGAAAGAACTGATTAAGACTACAATATATACAAAACAAGTTTAACAAAATAAAACAACCCGTAAATGCATAAAACATGCACCCTAAGGAGTAAAAATTATTTGACACGGTTGAATTTTGTAATTAGCTTCTTTACCCAACACATGTATTGCAGCAAGCCGCAATTAGGCACTATGCAACTAGATTCGCAGTAACTTTTTACTTAGCTACGTTGAAAACGACGTCAACGACGCCANGAAACATTCAAATAACGCAATTATATGTTAAATACAAATTTAATTCTTAACATATACGGAATAAAAAAATTCTAAATATCCCTGAAAGAACTGATTAAGAATACAATATATAAAAAAAAGTTTAACAAAATAAAACAACCCTTAAATGCATAAAACATGCACCCTAAGGAATAAAAATTATTTGACACGGTTGAATCTTGTAATTAGCTTCTTTACCCAACACATGTATTGCAGCAAGCCGCAATTAGGCAGTATGCAACTAGATTTGCAGTAACTTTTTACTTAGCTACGTTGAAAACGACGTCAACGACGCCAACGACGCTACCGGTACCGTGTCTACGAAAGATAAATAATATTTATTCACTATTAAACTTAAAACATTGCTGTACTTGAAGTTTGTATAATAAGTATAATGACGCTACTAACTATAAGTTATATTAAGTGCTGAAATAAAATAACTTCCAAGTTTTATTAGTTCATTTTTAAATTAAATTAATGACATAAAAATATTGACAGTTGATTGAAACGAAAGACAGTTGGAAGTCAATTGAAAAACACATTTGAATGAGTGATCTATGAACGCTTAAAAAAATATATATTGATGAATGATTTTTAATGATTTAGCATAGCGGTGGCAGCAGTGCGAAATGTTTTGTTTGTTTTATTAAATGGGAGGTAAATATTGTAAGTTGGCTATGATAAATTATCCAGGAACGTTCACAGTCTCTTTGCATCGGGGTCCCAGCGAAATGTCATCAATTACACCAACTATGTAAACAGCATACATCTGACACATAATAATTGATTAAAGCGTTGCCTCTTGTTACTACGGCGAATGAGGAACGCGCTGCATTTAATCGTAAACACCTCTATTTTACCGGATTAGATAACACGACAGGATGTTNACTCATGAAGTGTTTAAACTATAGTATGTTCAAAAGAAAAATGAAGAATTTTCGAAAAATTACTTATAAACTGATCTAATTTAGTCTGGCAGGTTTTATTCATAGACATATAAAAAGCTTTTCTATCAATTTACGAAGCAACATTTTTTCAAACAACGAGAGGTCATTTTCATCAGTAGTTCAGATTAGCCTGGGTACGGATTATCGAGGCTTTTACTGTACACTACTATTTATATTTCGTTGCATTTTTCATTGTTTTTGAAAACTAATTCTATTCAATGCAATTAAAACGAAATTATCTAGTATAATAATTTTTAGATATTAAATCGTTCAAAGGCATAAGTAGTTCAAAATAAAAAGTCGTATCAGAGTATTTGTATTATTGTGGTAACTATAAAGTACTTAGTAATAGTACTTATCTTAGTTAACTATATAATAACAATTGATTGCAGAATAAAAATCCACAAGAAATAATACTATTTGATGTTATTCTAGGTTTTCTTAAGTTTCAAAGAAGATATCCAAAAATTGGAGTTATATTATTATTTTTTAAAAGTGATGTCCCTTTAAAAAACTAATTAGGTTCTATGCTAAATCTGGCCATTTGAAGATAACATAAAACATCAAACAAAAATATAGTTAAGGTTTCGATCAAATATAAATATATTACTAATAAATAATTTGCCCGATAAAAAGAACTAAAAAAGTTATATTGGGATGTAACAAAGATTTATTTACAATATTACGAATTTGCAGAAGCAATATATGAGTTTAAAATTTATATTATTAAAATTTGATTTTCTTGAAGTTGAAAATAGTGCAAAATATTTGATGATATTTTCCGACATACATATCAAAGCCAAAGACGACATATCGTACAGTATACACAAGACAGTGCATTAGAAATCCAAGGAAAAAGGCAAGCATCATCGTATGTATCATCCGATATGACTCGAAACCATCCGACACATCACGAAGTATCACGAAACGTCACAAGGGTCCTGCTTGGCGCCTCTGCTCACCTCATTTATTTTTATTTGGTTTGTCTCATCCAGAAACGTCACTTCTCAAGATACGAATATAAAATATAATATTTGCGTTGGGTTGCAAGCCGCTATATTTCACAGGGAATGAGAGTGGGACGCCATCAACTTAGAATATTGACACAGATCGTATTGAACTTATAGATAACGTTTTATCTTATCGTCGATGTCGTGTTTTCAGAATCTGCTACATTTTCTTTTTACTGTCAAGATGTTTTCTTACTTTCCAAAAACTTTACTCAATTATTTTATAAATAAATTTATAATATTATGTCTTTCGTATGAGGAAAATATTTCTATGATTGAAACATTTCAGAAATTTTAACTCAAAGAAATAGAAAACACTTGATATATGTTACATTTAAAGTATAAAATCCAATTATTGTATATGATGTTTAGTTGATGTATATTTCTACTGGAATTTTTTGTCAGAGTATGAATTGATTAACCTTTTTTTGAAATAAAAACACGAAAAACACTTTTATAAGATGTAAAGTTATAAAATTTAATAATATTTAATAAAAAAACAAACAAAAAATAGTTCACCTTAATTGACAACTGTAAAATATTTACTAGTAACTTCATACATTGCCTAAGTTAACGCTTAATCTATCACATTTATAAACTAACTCTTTATATTTTTCTGCATTATTTTTGATGATGACCTTATATTTTTAATCAATCTTTGAGAATTCTCTCATCATTTAAATAATCATTGTTTTAAATTTCTTGTTTATTAGGTATTTTAAATTTTATAACGTATTTTATTTTATAAACAAGAAATACTCAAATATGTTAATTTACGCTGTATTTTTAAACCTTCTATAACAGTTAAATGGCTTTAAAAAATATCTATAGTCGTCGCCAAAAAACAATGTAATTGCGCAATATACATGAGCGCTTTGTAAAAAAGTAACCAATGTAAACAAAATCATAATTTTTCGAATGAAGTTGCGACGTACTTCACATTATTGAGAAGTATGTGAACTAAGTATTAGGCAGATGAAAAAGATAATAACGTATGTGTAAGTAAAATATCTGCTGACTATTATGTAATTACATTGATTCGTGGCAATGACTATATATTTCTACTATTTGGTGTTTTATTCGCGTAAATTGAAGTGGGAATAAATATTTATGTTTGATGCTAAAAATATATTTTGGTGATGCAAATAAACTCATTTGCAGCCATTAGATGAAATGATCAAAAATGTGTACAAGTCGGAAGTTCGGCTTTGGCAACTGAGAACCGATAGAAACTAACATCACACACACAGACATACATATATACACAACATAGTGAGCAAGCAAACATATCAGAGGTTTTTGCTTTATGATATTTAGACGGAAGCGCCATTAGCGTCGTGCAGACGTCGCGACGTTTCGTTCGCCATCCATGAAACGAGCCCGCATTATCATTATACCATTCCCTCTTACACCACTGTCTTCTTAGTAGTAAACGACAGCATCGTAGCTGGCGTGGCAAAAAAATTGAAGATACGTCAACCGTCCCCTTGCATTTTTTTCGGTTTTTACAAATCGCGCGCCCATTTTGTATATACCGTAAAATATAGTCTGAATGGAATGAAGGTATTTTAGGTTCAAGTCTGTCGAGCATGCATAAAAACAATTTAGGGAATCTGACTACAGATTTATGCTATAAAAACGGATAGATTCACGGGGGAACATGAAAAATAAGGATGTTTTACGTTGTAGATACAGGAAGACATATCTATCAGCTTCTTGCAAATTATTTCGTTACATTTTTTGCTTACACACCATTTTTTCAATCATTCTAATGATACTTCCATTAAAATACAATTTTAATTAGAATTGAAACTCGATTAATTCAAAAAATAATAATTTATAGCACTTTCAGAACAAATATTAAACAATAAATATGAAATGAACTGGAAAAAAACCTTTTCATAATAGAATTCAGTCAATTGCAGAAGTGGACGTCAATCAATAACAATAGATTTCGTTACCAAAACTGAAAATGACAGCATTTCATATAAATATATAACCATAATCAGTAAAAATAATTTCAAAAGATTTGATTCCTTTATTTGTAGGTATTTTCTTTTTATTTCCATTGATTTCTTTGTTATAGAGCTTGATACAAGACCGACAATCTTCTTGTCTTTTAATATCTGTCTTTTATTATTTTCATCTTGAGTCAGCGGTTTTTAATGAGTATTTCATTGTCAAAACCGGCTGTGTCAGATGTTGTAATCATTTAGTAAAATTTGGTTCCCCTCGACACTTCTTCATTTTGCGTTATTTGCATTACTTGCGCGTTGTGATATTTAAAATTATTATTTCAAGGAATTGTTTTTTGTTAATTGAATTTTCATGTGTTATCATAACATTTATAGCAACTACGATAAAAACAAGAAGTAAAAAACAAGAAATTCGACCGAAGACAAAAAGTTATTTGATAACAACTATTAGCTGAGAATAGCACAAGTTAGAAACCTTCATAAATTACAAAGCAAGGTAACAAGTGGTAAAGTTTAGTTCGAAAATTTCAGCAAACTTTGATCAGTCTTTGTGCAAAATGTCATACTCCGACCTAGATGAATGCATAATTAAGAAACCTAGCTGCATGCACGATAATATGTTACTTAGCAGACATATATAATTTCACAAAAATAGCCTTTAAGTCTAAAAGCGTAAATTAATTTCTAAAATAACTTAATTAATGAGTTTCTTTTATTTAAAATAGAAGTATAAATTCCGAGGAGAAAGATTTAATCACCTTACGTTTGGCAAAGTTAAAACAAAGTACAGTAAGAAAATAAATTAATGATAAAGAAAAAACAATTGAAGAAACAAGTAAAATGTTGAAGGGTTACTGCAAAAGGGTACTAACGGATAAATAAAGGGGTGAAGTGGACGAGAAAGAATGGAAAATAGAAGAAGGTAGGAATGATGATTACGCTTTTGGCCAGCGTTCGGACTTCCAAATTGGTTAAGTTATATCAAGATCTCACGGACCAACTCTCCGTAAACAAGACGTTAGGAATAATGAACTCTGAACTCGGATCGTGCTGAGGATGATTACCGATTACACTGCAATATTACAGAGTTGAATTCAGTTAAATTTTTATCTAATGACACTCAATAGCTATTCATATCTTCAATCAAACACTAACAATTTTTCATTTAGTAGCAACATCTGGAATAGATTCTTATTGAGTTAGAAACCAAACAATTGAAATTATAAAATTCATATGTATCTATCTATGATGGTACAAGAAAAAACAAATTATAAAATTATAACTTTAATTTGATGATTGGTTTCTTCAGTAAGATGTTTTATAAAAGTATTAAGAAAATAAAAGAAAAAAGGAAAGACCAGCCCTGAAAGCATTACACAAACGTAAAACTCTGAAGTGCAAGGGATGAAGAACACGAAAGGGTTGAAAACTTTTCAAATATAAAGAGATGAAAGCTATGAATCATTGTTTCACAGTTTAAGGAACGTTTCATCAGAAATTGTTTTCCTAACTAATGTTCAAGGAGTAAAGCAAACGCGTGCATAAGATTAATGCCGGGGAAACCTAATTATGACAACGTTATAAATGAATTCTTGATTTTCGGCCTGAGAGTGTCTGCGAACCATGTTTCGGCCAACCGAAATTAATTATCAGCCCACGCTAACTTCGTAAAAATATGTTGATAATTATTCATTTGTTTTCGTTTTCATTCATCGCCTACTTTTATTTCATATTTCGTTTTGCTAAATTTTAACCTCACTTTTTAGTTTATGGATTATTTACTTCCCTTTTATCTTGCACTGTTAAGAATTCCCATGGTAATTT
>CM008235.1:5417769-5439391 GCA_002278615.1 Pogonus chalceus
AGATAAATTAAAATATATTCAATTATAAATAGTTTTAAATTTATTCAAATTGATTTTAAAAGATAGTTTACCCTTTTTGATTTATTATTTAAGAAAATGGCAAAAGACGTATCTCCTTTTTTTAAAATTAAATTATCGTTGAAATCAATTACATGCGAATAATAATCAATTTTTCAACTTTTTTTTAATGATCCCTTGGATATGCAATCAAATTCTTCATAATTTTTATGACGATTTTTATGCGCTTAGTCCTATTTGATTATAACAATTACAAGTATATGGAACCTAAGAACCACACCTCTTTGAGGGATGATTTCACCCTTTAAATATCTTTTTTCGCCGATAAAAAAATATGTGTCTCTTAGATTTTAAAGTTGAATATTATATTTAAAGGAGAAAGAAATCGGTGAGGGACACCTCTTAGATCTTCCTTAAAAGTATACATACATGCAATTTATTTTTAAAATACTGTCTCATTTGATAAAACTGAAAACAAAAATTGGAATAGTAATAATCATTTCCAACATGTTACCTTAAATTCCATTCATTATACGACGTATTAACCGCCTTAGACGAGAATCTACTGTATATTTAAATAAATTAAAAAATTAAATAGAACAAAGAAATTTAATGAAAACATCAAAATTAAAATTCAACTGAAAAATAAACTAATCAATAAATTAATTATAATAATGATTATAAAATTTATTGGTCATTTTCAAATGAAAAGAATTCATGACATAAATATCGATGCGCATGTGTTTATGTAAATAATAGGTACATAAGAAATTTCTCTTTGCATCTTGATTCAAGGACATCAGTAGAAGTCAAGTTCACTACCAAAAGAACACCGAAGGTCACCTAGAGCCTAAGGAAAAATACGATCTTTACACCTTACAATTTTTAACATATCTTGTGAATTTTTATTCACATTATTTGATGTATCAATGACAGGCCATTACTTTCTCCATTGAAATTTGCAATTTTTTATTTCTCATTCATTGTAAAACAAAAAATTCATAACTTTTAAATTCTTTAACTATAATTATTTAATAATTAATTTCAAAATGTATACAATGTAATTAAATTAATGCAAATATTTATTATTATTATTATTAAATTAAGAAATTGTTAGAATATATTTACAGTTTACAATTAAAATATATACATAAAAAATAAAATAATATTATAAAAACACTAATATATAATATATAATATATTTATTTTAATATAACATATCGATATAACATTTTTCAATAATAATCAATAATGTAAAATGTTCAATATTTTGACACAGAAGACAACACAATTTATGGGGAATGGCTTTGTGCGAAAAGTTTGAAAATAGAGTTGTGTGCCATGGACATTTAGAATTTTTTTTTTTTTTCAAAAGAATTCTTGAGCAAATCGTATCACTACCAAAATGTATATTAATTACAATAATACAAAAAAGATTTTAAGAATTAAATTAACTTTCACTGTAATTAGATACATCATATGTGTAGCGCTATATATATTTTGTTATAATTAAAAATGTATTTGTCAAATTTTATATTATTGCTTAAGAATATATTTTTTTATATTATTTGACAGGTAAACAAAATGTTTAATTTATGTACATATACTTTTTACGAGGGACATTTAATAATTAACGAGATAAATTGATGTAGAGAAAAAACGGTTCATTGAATAGCAAAGAAACTTTTTGAAAATCAAGTAAACAACTCTTATATTTATTTAAAATTTTGATCATAATGAAAATAAATATAATATTTTTTGTTCATTACAAAATGTCAACTCCACTTAAGGAGGGACCCCACCCTGACAGCTCTAAAGAACAACGATATTCAGGAATTTTTTTTAAGTGTTAAATAACAATCGAATCATTTGGGATTTTTTACTATATTGTTGCACGTACTTTAATTAGTATGACAATTGTTTTTAAATAAATTATATTAGATTGGCTATCGTGAAGCATAGAACTTTTTTAAAAATCCAAAAAATTGCAAAAATGGTGGTAGTTTTGTTTATAAAAAATCGAAAAATTAAAATATCAAAAAAATATTAAGATAGAAAAAACAGTTTTACACATTTCCAATAAAGATTAAAGTGATTTCAATGAATGGTTTCCGAGAAAAATTAGTACCCTGTTTGAAAAATGTGGTTTCCATAAAAACGCGTTTAAAATTTTCGATACTGTAGTTAACGTACATTCATGACAGGATAAGAAATAAATTTATATTTTGAAACCTTCAGGATATGCCCCCCCCCCTTAAAACATTTATGCTGAAGAAGCATCGTTCAGAGATAAAATTTTTGCTAACCGAATGTGTGAAACCAAAAAAAATTACTCAAATATATTAAGTAAAAAAATGTTTAAATCCCAATAACATATATGTATAATTGGTTGGAAATTTAATTTGGGCAAAATATGTCTCAATGTTTTCCATCGCTCTGGACGACTGCGCTACAAAATCGCATAAATGATGTTTTTCGCAAATATCAGCGAGTGAAAATTGCTAATTCGTGTTATATTAACGTTTAAACAATGCATTGTTTCATGCATGACATATTGAATTATCCCAAAACAAGATGGATTCCAAAACAATTGACACACGTTCATAAAAACACTCGAATTTACATTTGTTCTGAGCTGTTTTTTTTTTAACTTGTTCAGCTCGTCTAGACTTTTACATGACAAAAAGTTTTGATGACAACGAAGCGGTCAAAAATTGGTACATATATGGTTCAAATAGCAAGGTAAAGACTTCTAAACTGCGAAAATGAAAAAGCTCACATAACGATGAAACAAGTGTCTAAATATTGTTAAAGACTATGTTATTTCTTTGACATAGAATGAACCGTTTTTTTCTCTACATCAATTTGTCTCGTTAATTATTGAACGTCTCTCATTTATTAATTTAACTAAAATGTCTTTTATTTATATTATCTATAACGCAATTTAAATAAAATTTTAAAATGTTTAATACGATTTACTCAAGAAGGGAAAAATATATTGTAAATAATAATAAAAAATCAGTGATATAACTAGAAGAATTGACATTATATTATTTGCTATATTTTTGCTAATTTAATTAATTTTCGAGATTCAAAAGTATAATTAGCTATATCACTGAATAAATGTTTCTTATTTTAAAGGAACTTTAAAAATATCACTTTAAAAATATTGAAACCATTACTTTGCATATGTAACGTTTATAAAAATATAAATCAACTAATTTTTCAAAAATATACCTAAATATTTATTTTAGAATTGCCAAAAATATATGCAACTTTTAATTATATTTTAAATATATACGTCTAGAAGAGAGCAACAAAATAGTTTTCTTAGATGCGAATAAAAATAGGCCGTTATATATAAAAAAAATAAAAACGAAGAGGATAAAATTGAAAAATACAATTTTAATTTATACTAGCACACGAATCACATTAAGTGGATAAAGACTTTAAAATGTTATTTTTAAGTGAATGAATTAAGTTAAAATTGTGATATAAAATTGGAAGAATATTTGGATGACTGTTATGAATTCATGTTATTAATAGTTTAAATTTAATAATACACATATTTTATAATAAATTTTTCAAGAAAACAATCTAAAAATTGTCATGTTTATGTTTTAAATAAAAAAATTATAACTATTATTATTCTACTTTATATTTTAAAATTTTTCTTGTTTAAAAAACAATTACAATATAAATAAAAATGTATTTAAAAATATTTGTTACGTTTCATATGTAAAATCTTAATTTGATTTAATTTTAAATTCGTTACCTATCTACTTGGGATATAACAATTTTACAAATAAGTTCTATCTGCAAATTGGATTTTTACTAAATAATCGGTATAAAAATCTACTTGTATATTTTGAGATTAGTAATTAAAAATTGAATACAACTTCTATACTAATTGAACATAATGAACTAAATAAAAACAACTTGCAGATAGATATTATAACAAGTTATAAATATCATCAGTCATTTTTTATGACACTAAAGGAATGTATTAAAGTTGGTGTATTGTTAGCGACGTCACATTTTCAAGAAGAAAAAATATATTTATATGCCTTTGTTTTATTTTATTTATTCTATAATGTATATATTATATGATTTTATTTAAAATGAAAATCAAAATTAATTTTATTATAATAATATCTCAGACTAGAAATTTATTGACTAGAAATTTCATTTCATTTTATTTAAAATGATATGAAATTAATAAGTAACAATAGAATAAATATAACTTTACCTTTATCAAGCTCATGTCTGTTCAAATAGATTGTCCAGTACTGTTTTATTTTAAAAATTGTTTAGCAGACACGTAAATACAAGTTACACACACAACTGATATATCACTACTAAATGTGTAAACAAGTTGAATAAAAATATTTTAAAAAACATTAATTATGTAAAACCAATATATTATTGACATTGAATTTGTGTTCAATATAACGTAGTTTATGAAGAAAATAGGAATTTAAATATTTTTTTTTTACTTCTTTTAGTTTTAACAATAAATAATTGATAAAGGATAAAATTTAAAAACTAAAATTTTTTGTTTTTTTTTTTTTTATTGTTATTTAATGGAATATTTTTAATATGAATTTTAAATTTATTTTAAGGGCGCACCTCCACGTATCGATAAATTAAATATATAAATATTTTTTTTTTTACTTTTTTTTTTGTATTTTGGTTTTTTTTTTTGTTATTTTTTTATAATTTAGGCTTAAATAATAAGTTAAAACATATAATAAGACAAACAATTTGAAGTAAGTTTTCATAATTGTTTTAAAAATAAATTCCGAAAATACTGATACTAATTTTATTTAAAAATGCAAGTATGATATGCTGATATGAAATATCTAACTAACTATAATAGTTTTTTCTTCTTGCAAACATGTCAAATGATCTCACTAACCTTTTTAAGTCACACATGTATAAGTTTTCCAAGCATATTAGACAAACATTGAATTTGAATAGATAAATTATGGTTCTATATGCTTAGAAAAACTGTATAATAATAAATCTAAATTCTAATTGTTACTTAAACCGCCACCGGATCTTAAGTCACTATGTAACCTTGTGTTTTTTGCGTTGATCTCGGCGACGATCAGGTTCAGGTCCCAGCAAAGGTTTTAAATCTCTGTAGTCAAGCTGTAAGAATTTGAAGATCGCAAATGACCCAGACTTCATACTTAAGGCTGCACCGAGAGCTTGTACGAAATCCTGTTCGAACATTTGGGTGTAATATTAACACTATTTTTTTGTTTTGTATTTTTTTCGCTTTAAGGGTTCACCATAAAAAATTATACTATTTGCAAAAAATATATATTTATTTTAATTTTATCTAGTTTATAATAAGTGTTTATTTATTAAATCATTATTTCATTTAAGTAAATAATTCTAAATATTGTAAAATAATATTATAATCCATACCCGACCTATATTTTTAAAACTTTTTTGTTCTTAAAAATTAAAATTATTAAATTATATAATCACTAAAATCTACTAAGGATATGGAATGACTATTTCCTTTTTCATTTTTTCCATTAATTGCTTAGTAGTCTGTAAATAACAAAAAAATTCGAAATGTATAAAAAATATTTAAATTATTTATTCCGTAATTTTTAAAATTGATATATACGTTTATATATAAATTTAGTAATATGACCCCTTTCTATGTATGTAGTTATTAAAATAAGAAAATTACATACCTGATTTGTATGCAACCAAAACCACTTAAGCTACCCATATATAAGCTATATAAGCAATTTTATCTCCTGCTGTAATTTACGCTTTCCTGCTGTTAAAATTCCTGTTGATATCCTAATATTTTACATACAATAATGGAAAATATACCCATTTTTTAACAGTAAAGCAGACAAAAATATAAACAATAATATATTTATTTTAATTTGAGTATGAAACAGACAATAACAAAACATGTTTTTAAAGCATGAATTATTTTATATCATATTATGATAACAGCGCATCAAAATTTTAAGATAATTTAAAGATAAAACACTTGATTTGTAAATAAATTTTGTGTAATCAATAATTTCTATTATACACATAAAAAATCGTAGATTTGTTTTATGCGAATGAAAATCGCGTAAATATAGCCAGTAAGTTAAGTTTTTGAGCAGTTGATAAACAAACACCGCGTTATAGAAGGGCTGGCCCCATTTTCGCTTCACGTTATAGGGAAACAACTTTGTAAGAGTACAGTGATATAAAAGGACACACTGCATATTTGTTTTTTTACTTTTAAAACTTCAATGAAAATATATTTTTTTGGCCGCGTAAATTTAGTTTTTGTTAAGTGATACCGCGCATAAATATACGGAGTCCATATATAGTATTATAATTTACCAAAAATATTAAAAGACGAGAACATATTATAATATCTTAATTTATATTCAAAACTGAAAATTTTTTCTAAGTAAAATATTTTAGAAATTATTTTCAATTTATTTTTAAAATCATTATTTAATTAAAATTAAATTCAATAACAAAAAGTTTTTAATCAAACGCTAAAATTTTAATTACTTTCGGAAATATATTTTGTTTTCAAAATAAAAATCTTTTTTATTACATTTAAATTAATATTTGCCTATTTTTCCAAATTAATATATTAAAAATATTTCCAATATAAATTATTATTATATATTTTTTCAGTCTTATTTAATTTACTAATATAAAATAAAAAAAAATATATTTATTTACACGGATAAATTATTTTGTTACATTAAAAACATTTAATGTATGTGTAATAATAATAATATTATTTACTTTTTTAAATTAATTTAGAAGCTAAAATGATACCATATCGCCATTAATTTATTTAAAACGACGAAAATATTTCTCTACCTACCACCAAATAATAATAAATTAAATACTATATAAAAAGGGGAGTAAACTATAAAAATTAACATTTTTGCAACATAAAATATTTGAAGAATTTTATTAATGGTTGTTGCTAAAAACGTTAATTTTAAAAAATATTGCTGAAAATGTAACATACAAAAAACAGTTAGTATATACGTTTATAACAATGAAAACTTACATGAAATCTTCATAAACCTGATTTATGTTCACATATGATGAACCATCAATCCACTACTATGAAATAGAAATACCAAAACAGTGTTAACAGATTATATTTATCACCCAGTACGAACAGAATCCCCTCAACCTTAACCAGTTTCCAGTTAATTGTTTCTACGAATATTAAAAAGCAAAACCTTACCAGTAACTCATCATCGGGTACCCTAGAGAGCAGATCTAATACTTCGTTGTTAGGCACCGAATGCGGCCTTAAAAGTCTTCGAGCGAATTTATTCGTACCCCAAAGCATCAGTAAATATCTCACAGGAATAAGATATAATACGATACTTGCGCCGACAAGCAGTCCTATTGCTATCCACGATAGGTATGGCACCGTGAAATTAAATGTGCTGAAACAAATAAAAAAATTACATTTTATTTCAATAAAACACAATTAAATAAAATTTTGAAATATACATTTTGTAGTTAATTAATAAATGACCAAAAATTTTAATTGTGTTTCATTGATTATAGCATTGTAAAATTTTAAAGACAAAATAAATATAATATTGAGTATTTTCCTAGATTGCATTTTTTTTTAAAGAAGTATCTTTGGTAAGATGGTATACAAAATAATAGAATTAATAAAAAATTTACTAAAGTAAACCGTAAAATTAAATATGCTAAAACACATAAAACAATCGCATTTTATTTCAATAAAACACAATTAAATAAAAATATTAAATATTCATTTTGTAGTTTAGAAATAAGTGACAAAAAATTTGTATTGTGTTTTATTGATAATATGATTGTAAATATTTAAAAGACAAAATAAATTTAATATTAACTATTTTCTTAGATTGCATTTCTATTTTTAAGAAAAAAGAAATATCTTTCATAAGATGATATACAAAGTAATAAAATTTATTAAAGTAAACTATTAATAACTACGATAAGTATGGCACCGTGAAATTAAATATGCTAAAAAACATAAAAAATCATATTTAATATAAAAAAAAGATAATTAAATAAAACTTTGAAATATACATTTTGAAGTTAATAAATAAGTGATAAAAAATTTTAATTTTATTGTATTGATAATATTATTGTAAATATTTTAAAGACAAAATATATATATATAATATTATTCATTTCCTTAAATTGCATTTGCTATTTTTGAAGAAACAATAAAAATATCTTTGGTAAGATGATATACAAAGCATTAAAATTAATTAATAATTTATTAACGTAAATCGTGAAATTAAATATGTTGAATCACATTTAAAAACTCACATTGTATCTCAATAAAACACAATTAAATAAAATTTATAAATATACATTTTGTAGTTTATAAATAATTGACAAAAAATTTCAATTGTATTTTATTTTTAATAGAATTGTAAATATGTTAAAGACAGAATAAATATAATATAGACTATTTTCTTAGTTTGTATTTATATTTTTAAGAAAAAAGAAGTATCTTTGGTAAGATGATATACAAATCAATAAATATAATTAAAAATTTATTAAAGTAAACAATTGCTATCCACGATATGGCACCGTGAAATTAAATGTGCTGAAACGCATAAAAAAATATACATATTTTAAAATAAAACACAATTAAATATAAATTTTGTAGTTAGTAAATAAGTGAGCAAAAATTTCAGTTTTGTTATTGATAATAACATTGTAAATACTTTAAAGAAAAAATAAAAATAATATTTACAATTAACTAAAATTGCATTGCTATTTTTGAGAAAAAAAATAAGTATCCTTGATAATATCAATGTAATTAATTAAAATTTTTTTAAAGAAAATAGAAATGATTTTATAAATATATATTTTTAATAATGACTTACTTTTTAACTGCTTCCCCTAATGACGCAATATGACCAATTGCATTTTGAACGGTCTGCGTAACTTCTTGAATAGCTTGTAACCTTTCTTTAAGACTTTTCTTCTCTTCCTAAATCAAAATTGAATAAGAAAATTAATTACAAACAATTTGATAGTCAAGTAAAACTTTCAATGATGGCCGAAATTACACAATTAAGTGATTTAAATACATTTATAAAACTAAAAAAAATATTCTAAGTATATGTGGATAATAAAAATATCTAATTACCTTATCTTTATCATCGTCATCATCATCATCTAAATCAGAGTCCCCACCATCTTCACCTGGCAATGGAATTGGCCCAGCTAAACTTCTAACTATATATTGTTTAAGAAATACTAATAACCCAAGAGTTGGAAGCATCCATGGTTGAAAATAATAACACACCACCAACCATAATAATAACGCTAAAAAACTTTTCAATGTCGATTCCCATTCAAAACAGCTCCTGAAATGCAAATATAACATTTCTTAGTACTTATAACCACATTGAAATTAATTATATTCATAAACATATAATAATGTTAAATGTAAATTAGCGCAACTAGGTATATGACTAATAGAAATAATGTAATGTATAAATTACTTACTGCACACATTTTCCAAATTCAATTAAATGCATTGTGATAACCTTCAACCTAAGTACATTCCTTACAAAAACTTGTCTTTTGAATTTTACTTCCGCCTGCATATATTTCTCTTCTTTAGGATTAAGTGTTCGTATACATGCTCTAACTGGATTCCAAAGTACGGTAAGCTCCAATAAAATTTGTGGATTTGCTCCTTTCGCTCTACTCCTTAATTTTTTATCTTTTAACGGATACCATTTTCTTTCACCGTTTCTTACTTTTAAAAGTGGTATTATCACCTTCCCCAAAAATTCTACTTTATGATCTCTATCTTCGTCATAAACTGTTACTTCTAAAACGTTATTTATATCTTTTACGTTGAATGTGAATATTTTTTGCCAACTTGGTGCTAATGTTTTGTATTCTGTTTGGGTTTGGAGTCTAGCATTTCCTAATTCAAGAACACAAAATGGGTCACTTTTACCACCTAAATCTGCTGCAGCTAAACCGGAAGCTCGGAAAACTTTTACTGTGAGATGACCGACGTCTTTAACGTTGTGCAATGTTCGATGTAATGCCTAGAAATAAACGATTCAAATACATAATTTTATATTTCTTTATTTATAAATTACTAATATATGTTTCTACCACGGCATTATTAAATATTTTCATTTAGATATATGAAATAAAATAAATCAATATTATTTTCTATTACGGAAATAAATAACATTCACTATTTCATGACGTGAGAACTGTCTAGACATTGAAATAGATATTTACTCTAAATATATAAATATGCATTTAAAATAAATAAAATTTACTAAAAATATATAATATATGAAAATGTTCTATAATATAAAATATAAATAATACATATTATTACAGTTTACAATGAAAACAATTTTTTTTAAACATTATAAGCAAAAAAAATAATAAACGTCATATTTTCTTAATTATTATTTTAAATTGAAAAATACTTTTTAACATTAATTAATCAATATTAAATGTTATAGAATGCAAATATTTAAAGTTTCAGCTTAATAGTTACATAACTTCAAAAGTTATTTGCAAAAAAACTAAAAAAACGTAAAATTCGTAAAATATCGTAAAAAAGCCTTAGTATTTTTGCATAAATGGCCATTTTTCAACATATATTCAATAGAAAATCAATAAGAAATATTATGGTTCGAAAATATTCGAAATTAATGTAACTTAATAGTTTCATTATTTCGCGAAATAATCGCAAAAAACTGAAAAATGCAAAATTCATAAAAAATCTCCAATGTATATCCTTATTATATTTGCCATATTTCAACAAATCAGTTTCAATAAACAAATTATAAGTATCATGATACGTAAATATTCAAAGTTTCAGCTTAGAAGCTATATTATTTTACGAGATATTTGCAAAAACCCAAAAAAATACACAAAATTCATAAAAATTCCTGATGTATAGCCTACTATTTTTTGTAAAAAAGGTCATTTTTAACAAAACATTTGTAGTGGAGAAATCAGTAAGGAATAAATTAATACGTAAATATTCAAAGTTTCAACTAAATTGCTACATTATATTGCGAGATATTTGCCAATAACAATAAAATGCAAATTTAGAAAATAACCATTATGTTTAGCCACTATTTTTGTAAAAACTGATTTTTTTAATGGATAGTTCGATAAGGAATATTATGATACATAAATATTCAAATTTGCACTTAGTGCCTACATTATTTCGTGACAAATTTACAAAAAATAGGAAAAATCAAATTTCGTAAAAATCCTTGATGTATAGAGCTACTATTTTTTGAATATTTTGAATGGCTTAATAGCTATATTATTTCGCAAAATATTCGCACAAAACGAATATTTTAACTAATATTTAGGTTAAAAACTGCTTCAAATTTTAAATATAAAATAATGAAATCAAATCTTTTAAGTCTCATTTTTGAAATTAACAAATAATATATTCGTCTTTGTTATTTTAAAATTACTTTCCAAAGCGTCAAGTTAATTCCTTGATCCGGCTCTTAATTAAAATATAAATCTTTATTAAATTTTAATAAAAGTTCCCGGCAATTGTGAAAATAAAATTCTTCATAAGTAATAATGAGAATTTATTTGTTTTACAAACTGTTGTTGAATAAGCTGATCAAAAAATAACTAACTTTATACTAAAACACAAAACTTTTTAACAAAAAAATGTTATAAAATAAAAATCTTTCAAAATCATATAAATAGTAAATTGAATTTTCTAAATCAAATTTTCTTTTTTCCTGATTCTTGAACTTCATAAAAGTCAATTTAAATTTAAATTAAAAGTCGGACAAGGTAAAATATAAAGTTTAGAAATAATATAATATATTCTATTGAAGTTTTTAAACTTACATATCTAGCTTCCAATGATTCCCTTTCTTTCGGATTATCTTCATATGTTGTTAAATCACTAATTGTCTCCGAAGCTGTTGTACCGCTGATAGTAAGTAGAAGATATAGCGAGCCAGCACCGTCTTCCAGTTCTTGCCAGAACCCATGGGTACGTTCACGTTCTAGCAACGAAAGATCTATCACACATCTGCACAAAATGAAAAAGTATAAACTAAATACTAAATAATTTTTATAATTTTACTTAATTTTAAATATCTTTAAATCCTGAAATAAAAACCAATTTACTTATTAAAATACTCATATATTGAGCTTATACGTGTTTATAAATAAACCATTTAATAATATACTTAAGAGATGATACACTTTTAAAATATTTCGTGTATCCTATTTCCCGAGATACATGTAACGAAGAAAAAAGGAAAAAAAAAAAAGGAATTGATATACGACTCTCTAGAAACCAATTTACACATAAGATACTTCCTAGAATACTGAGAAAAGGTTTTTCTAGATTAAATGAAAAGCAATTTTATTTCTTATATTGAAGCTTAACATTGGAAGCTGACCAAAATAATAATATAAAGTTGAAATCGATAAAATATTTAAAGAATAAACTGTGTTAGTTAAATTGCATTTGAAAGAAAAAAAATATTAAAATGTATTCAACTAAAGAGATGTTTTATATTACTTCTTATTAATTAATAAACATTTATTCTATTAAAAAGTAATTGCATCAAACAATGTTAAAACTTTATTTATTCTTTATCTAATTATTAAATAACTATAGTGCAAATATTCATATATTTTAATTTTATGTTTTGCATTGCAAGGCCAATCATTTTAGTTTTTTTTTTTTTTTCAATTTAAATAATATATTATACAATATTTTTTTAATTAAAAAAAAATCAAAAATATTTCTGAAAAAGACTTAAATAAAAGGAATAAATTATATACATAAGGACAAACCTGCCAATGAAATCATCTCTAGCTCTATCTTTATCCCAAACCGTCAACTCGAGCTGTTGGTCACCATCATCATAGAGATGGAGATCAAACTGCTCTAACCATCTTGGATTCAACGATCTCCATACCACACGACTCTTGTATTTTTCATTTCCAAGTCTAAAATCAAAAGAAAAAATAAAAACAATTTTAATTTTAATTAAAAAGATTATATTAATGTTACAAAAACAAAAAATAATATTATTATAATTCTATTGATGTCGAAAAAATCTTTACAATTAAAAAATGTTAAGTTTGAAAATATCGTCAACGTAAATGCATTTTTACAAAATTCTGGAAGGCGTTTCTTAAGCGTGTGCGAATAAAATCAAGGTTACAACTATCTCTGGACAGATTTTACCATAAATACTAGGATAAATAATATAAGCCACATAACTTTGCATTTGTTCTAGTTTATAATTTTGCCTGTAAACATTTATATCCTTTTAAGAAACATTTTAAGTGCATTCTTATAAATTCAAGTAAAAATATTTTAGTTAAATTGTTTATTTTAAAATATTGAAAATGTTGCTTTTATTTATCGAATATTTATTAACAACAAGTAAGTATTTAAATATTACAAATATATCAAATATAACATTAATCGGATAAATTAGTTCATATATGTGTAAATGAATAATCTAATAATTTTTGTTATCATAGAAAATATATTATAAAATAAATGTAGCTTAAATTTTAAAAGAAAAAAGTAAACTAAAAAATTTAGCGGAAGGCACTGTCTGCTCTCGGTGAAAAGTTTTTAATAAAATATTAAAAGAAAATACTGTATGTAGTTTTACAAGTTACTTCCGATGATGGCCTCATAATTTCATTTATTTTTTTAAATATTAAATTAACTACATTAAGTATTGCGTTGCACAGAAAATAAAAAGCATTGATTTATTTTTAAAATTTTAGATAATTTTTTTTTTAATTAAAACATAAACGTTAAATTTTATAAAAGTATAGTTAGATACTATTTTTTATTAAAAATTAATTTAAAAATATATTTTAGTTCTCAAACAGTTATTTAGTGAGTTTTAAAAAAAATCTGAGTTAGAATATAATTATCAATATATATTAACGTTTCTCTGGAATTACAAAAATACATTTTTCACAAAATAATAAGAATGGCAGAATATTTAACTCTAATGGAATCATATTAAATAAATAAGCTGCAAATAATTTAAAGTAAACACGTTTTATATTTATTTAAAATAAATTATATAAATAATTATTAACAATAATTTTTATTTTTCTGATAAAAAAAGCATTTAGTTAACTTAAGTAGCTAAGGTTACTTATTTTGAAATTAATATATATTTTTTTTAAATACTACCAATTATTTTGTTGTAAAGAAATGCAAATTTTTAAAAATAAAATAATAATAATAAAAATCTTTTGTTTCTGAAATGTTAAAATTTAAATTTCAAGTCATTATTCCAGTTTCATATTCAAAATTGAAATGAAAAGATATATAATAAAAAAGTTTGAAATGTTTTTATTATTATTTTTAAAAGGATCATTTTTATTTAAGATAACTAAATGTTATATATCCTTTATCTGCAGAGAAAATATACACTCTATTTCCTAGTATGATAGCTGAAGGTCAATATCAATACAATTAAAACAAGTGAAAGTATGCAATTGCACTAGAAATAATAATTATAATCATGATTTTATCAATGTAATGTTACTATCAATAGATTATTATATTTTACATAATTATTTATATTGTTCTTACATTAGAATTAATAGTTATTGTGTATAGAATGCTTTTTATATTTACATAATATATTAATTAATTTATTAACATAATTGTTTTTCACCTTGTATAAGTATATGATTGATTCGTGAAAATTAAAAAAAAAATTTTTTTTCATTAACAATACACTTAATATTTGTTGCTTATGCTTTTTTAAAAGGGAAAATACTTTTAGAACCATTAAAAAAATATATTTTCTTTTAAATAAAATGTCAGTTTAACAGGTAAAAAATATTTTACTACAAAATTCGAAGTAGCCTTACGCTTGGCGTTTGAGCGCTACCAAAACTTAAAACGCATTTTTTTAAAAACTATGTTTTTCAAATTTTTTGACCAATCCAGCTAAAATTTCTTAAATATTTTAAAAAACTAGTATAATTTGTTTTTAAACCAAATAAAAATTTTATTTTTAAAAAAATATTTTGTTTATTTTATGTAAAAACCACGAGAGCTAGAATTCAAGCCAGTTAACAACTCGCGAACCAGGGAAAGATGATTAAAGCAAGCTCCGCCATTTTTAATAATTTTGTATAAAAAAAATATTGTAAAAGTTAAAAAATAAAATAAACAGTATTTAAAATTCAACAAAAATTCAGCGTTTTAAAGATATTTTCCCCTTTAAATTTATTTAAAAATATTTTAATGAATACAGAAATTGCAATACTAGTTAGGTAGTTATAACAGTACAATAATTATATTATTTTTAAATGCTTTTTAGAACTAATTGTATTTTTTTTTTAAGTTATAGCAACAAAACTTGGAATGTTATTATGGAGTCTGGCGTTATTAGTTATGATTATTCATATACATTTCTTATGGAAATATAGACAAATTAGCAAAATACCAGGACCACCAACACTTCCTATATTTGGAGCATTTTTATATATAAAAAATCAAAACAGTAAGACTTTATTTTAATATTTATTATTATTATTATTATTATTATTATTATTATTATTATTATNTATTTTTATTAAATATAAATTGATTTAGTAAAAACAAAATTTTGGTTTAAAAGGCCAAATCAAAAATAAATATAATTTAATTTTATAAAGTTATACATTCTTACAATTAGTATTAAGTGCGCAGTTAGGAAAACCTTTAGTTGTCACATCACGTCACGACAATGATAATCAATTTTATATAATTAGAAAAAAAATATTTTTAAATGCATAATATAATGTTCCTTGTGGTAGGTCACCTTTATAATTCATAAAAAAAACTATGCAATTACAATAAATTATATGTCAACTAATTATGACAAATTAAATATCTCTTAAATTAAATGTTATATGAAGTTATTAATTAATTAAATTGTTATTTTATATAACAATTGTTTGGACAAAATCAATAAGCCAACTTCTTTCATGAATAGCTTATGAAACTACAATTGTTCTTCAGACGTTTTATCTAACTTATTGTTCTTCTAAAGTACGTATATAACAGCAATAGAACTGAATTGCACAACAGAATTTATTGTAAAGCTGAAATGATTTATTTGCTACAACTTTAATACATTGTGAAAGTTATATTTATGATAAAAATTTACTTTAACTTGACAACAATAGGAAATGTTAAGTTTTGCTGCGTTGTTGAAGGATAATTGAATTAAATGAAATAGGAAATATTATATGCATAGTTCTGAATCAGATATAATAAAGAAATTTTATAAAAATGAAAAGATTAGAATGTAACTCGTGACATATATTTGAGAGCTTAAGAGTTGAGAAAAGTTCGTTCATTTTTTTTCTGCATGTGAAGTTAAGTTTTTTTAATATCAGTGTTAAGATTCGAGATAGGTACTGATAAATATGTCAGTCGAACAGTTTTTAACCAGATTTCAAATATATTTCTACGTAAGACGGTAACAAAAGGCCCGCAGGGCAAGCAATAATTAATTGAATTTAAATAAAATAATAAGAAAAATTACATTTAGAGTTAATTAATTAAATAACACTCTAAAAGGGTTTATTGATATTTGAAATCATTGCAAAGATATAAAAATAATTGTGGAGGCCGCACAATACATTAACCACATTTTTCAAACTGGGTGCCACTTTTTCTTGGGATCCATTCAATTAAATCACTTTAATCTTTATCGGAAATATGTAAAACTGTTATTTCTATCGTGAAGCATAGGATTTTTTTGATATTTTAATTTTTCGATTTTTTATAAACAAATTTATAGCATTTTATTCTCACGAAATATGTTTTTTTTAATTATAGCCATTTTTGCAATTTTTTGAATTTTCTAAATAATTTTGTTCTACCTTGCTTAAGGACTGATTACACCTGGCATCCATGAAGGTGCCTTTTTTGGACGTAACAGACGCCGAAGGCTACCAGTGAACAAATATTTATATTTTTACTTAAAAAAATGTTGTCATAATAATTAAAATAATATAACAAAAATCCGCAATTATTCAATTTTTATATAAAACTTTAAAAAATTCCTGAATATCGCTGTTTTTAGAGCTGTCAGGGTAGGGTACCCACTTAAGAAACTTGACAAAATCAATTAATTTATAATAAAATGAGTTATTTTTTAGTTTGTATTATTATTATTGTTTTATTATATTATTAGAGTCTTATTATAGAATTTAATTAAAATTGCTATTAAATAATCTTCTCTTTTTGGACTATGCGGTCCTCTTAAAAATATTTCTTTTGGTTGCCCACCTTTTTAATAAATCATAAAGATGTAGAATCCAATTTTTTATAATATAATAACTTTTTCTATGTTTCTAGAATAATTTATTTGATTCTAGAAATTTTACCAAGAAGTAAATGGTTATTTCGAACTTACGGTCCAACTGTACAATTACCAGTCGGTCCTAAAATGAATATCCTAACATGTGACAAAGAAATGATAGAGTTCTTTTTAAAATCACCAAGGTTTTTGAAAAAATCATATCATTATAATTTTTTGGATCCATGGTTGGGAATAGGACTTTTAAACTCAATTGGTAATGTTTTTATCTGTTGTTATCTTAATAATATTATATATTAAATAATGTTACATTTTAGGAGAAACTTGGCAGAAAACTAGAAAAATGATAACGCCAGCATTTCATTTTAAAATCTTGGAGAATCATGTTAAAATATTTGATTCAGCTTCTGATGTTTTTATTGAAGTTTTGAAGAATAAATTGGATGCTGGGTCATTTGATCTACATCCTTTAGTTACTAATTTTACGTTGGATATTATTGCAGGTAATTTTCTTATATTATTTATTGCATAAATGTTGCCCTAATATCAAAGATAAAATGACTCATGAAAGAAACTGTTTTTATAATGCATTCTTTAAGTAAAAAACTTAAGTTTTTTCATTTATGCAAGAATAAATTACTGCACTTGCACTTTTATAATCAGTGAAATCCGCATTAAAAACGGTCATGCTGCACATGCACCAATAATTATTTACGTAATAATTTGAAAGTACTAACCTAATATTACATTAAAACAATCGATTAAGGCTTTTTTATTTACATTGTAAATACATTAATAAATTATTTCCATTATTAGATTAAACATATATTTATTTAGAAATGCGATACTATTTATTCAGAAAATATTTATTATGTTAGATCGGTTTTTTAATATTGGTTACATCTATAAATATAAATAAAAAAAATTATTAAAATATTAAAACAAGTTCAATTGCTCTTCAAACAAATTTTTTTTTGTCTGTACAAGGATTATTTGATCTTACAAGTTTCAATTATTATTTAATGCAAAAATTAAATATAATTTGAATTTGAAGGATTCTTTTACTTTCTACTTTATTAAAGCCCTTGGCATGTTCGTGTTTGTAAAGTGTTTCAATTTATAACCATTTTCAAGCCTTCAATTTTGTGTCTCATTGGCGGAAGATCGATACCTTTAAATAGTTTAAATTCTAAAGGCTTTAAAATGATCGAAAGACAAAAACGAATAGTTTAAACAAAAAACAACGGCCCAATAAAATTCTGATTACAATTAGAAAAATATTGCTGAAGTAATAATATAGTCAGGGCCACGAATCAATGTAATTGAATAATAATAAGCAGATATTTTACTTTGACATAAATTATTATCTTTTTCATTTTCTTAACGGTTAATTGACATATTTCTCAAAAATGTGAAATACGTCGCAACTTTACAAAGCGTTTATGTTTATAGCAACAACGGCTTTTCGAAACACAAAACATTTCAAATCTCGGGGCAGTACCATGTAAACGTACAATCATTACACAATTACATTGTTTCGTGACTCCGACTATAGATTATTAAAGTGTCATTTTAATTCCCAGAAACGGGCATGGGCATTCAAATCAACGCGCAAACACAACCAAAAACCGATTACGTTGAAGCTGTTCACTATATGACAAGTATCCCATTTAAACGTTCATTATCCATTTGGAAATGGAACGACTTTTTATTTCAATTCACAAGTGATTATAGAAAGCAACAAAATGCTTGTAAAATTTTAGATGATATGACAATTAAAGTTATCCATGAACGGAAAAAAATTTTATTGGAAAATAATCATATTATTGATAATATAGAAAAATCTAAAAAATCGATTTTTCTTGATATTATGCTTACAAGTACTATTGATGGGGAACCATTATCAGATGAAAAAATTAAATGTGAAGTTAATAGTTTCCTGTTTGGGGTAAGTCATATTTATTTGCAATTAAAATAACTGATATGTCTTACAGTTATAGAAACTATTTATAGTAAGTTTATAATAAATTTACATTTTAATTAATTATTAATAATAATGCATTATTCAAATACTATAAAATATGTATAATTATTTCAATAAACCTTAGCAAATTTAAACTAGAACATTATTTGAAATAGTTGAAACAAAAGTTGCAAAATAAATCATGTTTGGTGATATTCAATAATTACTTAAACATAAATGAAGGTTTATTTAAATATTTAAAGATTTAAATAAATAAAATAACAATATTTATTCATCGTTTTAAAGATAAATACATTTTAAAACAAACTTATATATTTCCCCGTCCTAATTTGGCAATTTCCGTTAATTTATCAAACAATGAATGCGAACGGAAACTAGAACAATTTATTGAAATGATTTGTTTAAATCCAATTCAAATTCAACATTTGTAATCTATATTTATTGATTGTTACATAACAGAAGTATTCCAAACAATTAGTTATCAAAATATGAATTTAATATTCGCAGTTTGATTAAATTTACTTTCCAGGGTCATGATACAACAGCATCTACAATCACATTTATGATTTACGAACTTGCCAATAACGCAGAAGTTCAAGTAAGTATAATCCAGAAAACTCATGAAACTTTAATTAAAATTGCTATTAATTTCCAGAACAAAGTTGTTGATGAACTGCGAATGATATTCGGAAATGATAGAGATAGACATTGTACAATGCAAGATTTAAGTGACATGAAATATATGGATTTGGTTATAAAAGAGGTTTTACGGTATTATGTCCCAGTTCCATTTATTGGAAGACAGATTACAGAAGATGTGGAATATGGTAAATTTTTAATTCGGTTTTTAAATTTTTATTATATTTATGTTGTTTTAGGTGGAATAACGTATCCTAAAAATATGACATTTTTATTATTCTTTTATATATTGCATAAAGATCCGAATATATATAAAGACCCGAAAGTTTTTAATCCAGAAAGATTTTTAGATGAAACTACTTTAAAACCTTTTACGTTTTTGCCATTCAGTGCTGGACCACGAAACTGTTTAGGTAAGATAAATATATTTATTTATTTATATAGTAAAAATCCTTTTTAACGATGAACCAGTATTATCGGATACATCGACATCGATTATAAAAACTTTTTTTTTTTTAATTGGTCGGAAAATATAACGTTTTTTTNTTCCAGGGTCATGATACAACAGCATCTACAATCACATTTATGATTTACGAACTTGC
Source organism: Pogonus chalceus (assembly GCA_002278615.1). NCBI lineage: Eukaryota > Metazoa > Arthropoda > Insecta > Coleoptera > Carabidae > Pogonus > Pogonus chalceus. The sequence goes on from CM008235.1 coordinate 5,438,382, forward strand.
CAATAACGCAGAAGTTCAAGTAAGTATAATCCAGAAAACTCATGAAACTTTAATTAAAATTGCTATTAATTTCCAGAACAAAGTTGTTGATGAACTGCGAATGATATTCGGAAATGATAGAGATAGACATTGTACAATGCAAGATTTAAGTGACATGAAATATATGGATTTGGTTATAAAAGAGGTTTTACGGTATTATGTCCCAGTTCCATTTATTGGAAGACAGATTACAGAAGATGTGGAATATGGTAAATTTTTAATTCGGTTTTTAAATTTTTATTATATTTATGTTGTTTTAGGTGGAATAACGTATCCTAAAAATATGACATTTTTATTATTCTTTTATATATTGCATAAAGATCCGAATATATATAAAGACCCGAAAGTTTTTAATCCAGAAAGATTTTTAGATGAAACTACTTTAAAACCTTTTACGTTTTTGCCATTCAGTGCTGGACCACGAAACTGTTTAGGTAAGATAAATATATTTATTTATTTATATAGTAAAAATCCTTTTTAACGATGAACCAGTATTATCGGATACATCGACATCGATTATAAAAACTTTTTTTTTTTAAATTGGTCGGAAAATATAACGTTTTTTTATTTGGTGCGATTTAATTTAATTTTTCATTGCTGCTTGTTGTTCAATAATTTGGTGAGAAATTTTATCTATAGTTGTCGTCACGAATCAATGTAATTACATAATAATAAGCAGATATTTTACTTCGACATACGATACTATCACTTTTATCTTCTTAACTATTAGTTGATATACTTCTTAATAACGTGAAATAAATTTGTTACATCTATACAAAGCGTTCGGAACACATTAAACGTTTTAGATCGCAGGGCGGTACCATGTAAACGTACAATGATTACGCCATTACGTTGCTTTGTGGCGACGATTATAATTATAATCTTACATTTCTTAAATAAAACTCCAATATTCTACAATTAATTTTTCCGTCTTAATAATGAAAATATTAGTAAAAACATTATGAAATTAA
>CM008235.1:5448133-5462853 GCA_002278615.1 Pogonus chalceus
ATATATACTTCTAATTCTATCATAACCTCCATAGCCAATAAATTCAGGAAAACTGCATAAAATATCATATCTGTGTATACTATATATATATATTGTCTAAAACTTTTAGTCAATGCATACATACAGGGCTGTAACTAAGCAGGGACAACAGGGGCACTTACCCAAGGCCCCGATTAAAGAGGGCCCTGAAAAGCTTCTCAAACAAATTTTTTCTTAGTTATTTTCTTAATAATTTAATTGCAGAATTTGCGAAAAAAAGCAAGAAAAATACAATTGAAATAAATTTATAAGGTTTTAATTTATTGTTTTTTCATAAATATAAAATGAAATTAAAATTACGGCCAGAAACAGTTGAAAGAATACTTTTTTTGTGCTTATTATTAAGACTGTAACCAAACTTTAACAAAATAAAAGAACATGAGCTTCAGAACTATCGCTTATGCATAGTCATTTTTCTTTTTTAATTTAAAGGGAGGGCAATTATAAAGTCTTGCACCGGGCCCACAAAAAGCTAGTTACGGCCCTGTATACATATACTAGTTACTGCATATATTATCTAAGTTAACGTCTTTAACGTTAATGTTTAATATTGCAAGTAGACAAGTAAAAAGTTTCTTAGCTTCTGACAACATTTTATTTAGAAAATGCAACGAATATATCAGGAAAATTTCTAAAACAATAAATAAACTAATTATTTATTAGTTCACATCTACTCAAAATAAATTAATAAAGTTAAAATTTCACATGTCAACAAACGGAAATTTTCTTTGCAAACATATTACGAAAAAGCATCTGCGTACTTTGTAAAAAAAAAAACTTGTCACTAAGCCAGATTTTTAATTTACTTTTAAAAATTAAGAAACTAGTTAATTTTAATTTAGTTTGAACAGTAATTGTAATCAACAACGCGGCTTTCATAACGTAATCTTAACGGAAACTAATTAACGGTGCCTGGCTGAGATTAAACCGGGGGTTAATTTAATTGTTGAATTTGTCATTAAAGGTAGAAACGTGCCATGCGTTATACTGTCACCAGTGTTACTCTAAGTCTGCTCTATATTACTAATTTAGTTTTGAATAGTTCAGGATTATGTCTTTATATATAATGCAAGCAAGTTACAGCTTGCATCAAAACTACTAATTGTGTTTTACAAGTAATTACCTTTATTGTAATTTGTAAACATGTTATGTAATTAAAAAAAAAAAACACAAATAATTAAGCACTTGTAGTAATTAACAAAAAAATAAATACCTAGAATCATATTATACCATTAATAAGAAAATTATATTTCTTTAACGTCTTATCAGTTAAAAATGCAATATGACTAAATATGGTGTAATAATTTAGTTGTATTTAACTTTAATTATAATTATTTAATATTATATATTAACCGCTAATGACTTTAGTTAATAATGCTTATACAACAATATTGTTTTTATACGAAAACAAAACAAGAACACTATATTATAAATAGAACACAGAACAACACAAAAAAACTTCGCATTTAGAAAAAATTGTAAATAAAACTTAATATGTTTGTTTGTTTGTCTGGGTTTCAAATATATTTTTAATTTAATTATTAGTTCTTAATTGATAAACAGTTAATTTCTTTAAGATATTTTTTTCAGGTTAAATTAATTTTGCATTAAGTGAAAATAAATTAGTTCAAAACATGCGTCAGTGTTAAGTTTTTATTTTATTTTCGTTAATAAAATGAAAATGATTGCAATAAAATAAAAAATAAAAATAAAAATGTAGAATCAACCACCGGAACTAGTCTTAAAATTTTGGCAACTTAATTTATATAATTTTATAACAAATATTTTAGGAATGCAGGCTTAAACTTGTTTATAAAATCTGAAGCAACTTAATATATAAATTAATTATAAGAAAATTAAAAATTAAAATATAGTTCAAACAATAACAATATCTTTTAAAAAAGTTTCTTTCTCCTCGATTGAACTTGTTTTTATTCCTTAATACAAAAAGGTAAAATTAAAATATATTATAAATATTTTACAAGCGCATGCATATACTTGTTTATAAAATCTAAAACTAAAAAAACTAATTGTAAAACGACTTTGAAAGAAAAACAAAATATTAAAATGTAGTTCAAACAATGACAATATCTTTTTAAGAAGTTTCTTTCTACATGATTGGACTTGTATTTATTTCTTGATACAAAAAGATAAAATTTAAATATAATATAAATACCCTACGAGAGCATGCATATACTTGTTTATAGAATCTAAAACTTAATAAACTCATTGTAAGACGGCTTTAAAAGAAAAACAAAATATTTTAAAGTAATGCAGGACATAAAAATATCCTTTTAAGAAGTTTCTTTCTGTATTTTTAGACTTGCTTTTAATCTTTCATACAAATATATTAAATTTTAATATGATATAAATACATTACAAAACCATGCATAAATTTGTTTATAGAATGTAAAACTAAATAAAATAATTGTAAGACGGCTCTGAAAGAAAAACAAAATATTTAAATGTAGTTCAAACAATAACAATATTTTTTTAAGAAATTTCCTTTAGCATGATTAGACTTGTTTTTACTTCTTGATGCAAACAAATAAAATTTAAATATGGTGAATAAATTAAAAACTACTTTAACATATACGATATTGAAAAATATGTTATTACCCTTCGTACAACGACACACAATAAACATAGTTTATGAAAGAAATCATATAAATATCGTTTCATTCCAATTCTTATTTTTCACTTTTTTACATTCAACTTAAAGTGTTTAGTTTGAATTATTTATTATTTTAACCTTAACTTCTAACAAAATTACTTTTATATAAATAGTAATAATAATAATAATAAAATGTCATAAATTATTCATGTAATTATTATCATTTTTTCAACACAATTACTTATTATCATGAACCAAATTCACTTGTTTATATAAATATTATATATACATTGTTTGCCTTGACTTGACTGATATAGACAACAGTACAAAAAATACTGTCATTAAAAATTAAAATAGATTTACAGAAAGTTTTAAATTTTGCAACTAAAACACAAGCCAAGTTATTTCAAACCATCAGTTATTATGTTTACTATTATTATCGTTATAATTGTAATTTAAAGATCTTTCAATAAACATTTATTTTGATATAATTTATTATTTAACAAGTGTTGAATTATATTCTATAAATATCAACGTAGAATACAGAAATATGTTTATTAATAGAATAGTTTTCATTATTAACTTTTGTAAAGTAAATATTAATAAAAGTTTAGGTAACTTTAATGAATTAACGCGAATTGTTAAACTCAAATAAATTGTTTGTTTGGAATAAACCAAATTATGTTATTAAACTTTATATAATGCTTGTACATGCATATAAAATCATTTGCAGTTAAACATAAAAAATCCATTATTATATATTTTATTGCATGTATACAGGGATATAAATTTTAAATATGTGATAATTATAAGTACTTAACATAATTTATTGATAAAAAATTACAAATGCATTTGAATTGTTTTAATATAGTAATTATTCCATTTGTTTAAAACGTTAACTTTTAAATAATGAGTTGAATTGAAAATCGAGTGTAGCGGAAAATTCTTGAACTTTACATAGTTTTCCTGTTACCGATAAAAACAAACAACAGAGCCATCTGCTTTGGAAAATCAATAAAGTACTAACCTGGTCTTTATCTTCCTGCGTTCGTGGCCAGAGGGTGACACTAAGCACGATTTCACCGAGTTGTCCTGTTGGACGCGCAGGATCCTGCAATGCTAACTGTATATCGACCGAACGTCCTAAGTCTAAAGATGTTAGATCTAAAAATGCTGATCCCATAAAATCATCCTGCAAAAATAAAAATTACGTAATAATTAGTAAATGAGTTATTTATATCACTTACAAAATAAATATAAGATAAGTTCATGTTCTAAAGAGTAATAAGAAGTACTTGACTGTAAAGTACTGAATTTTATTAGCATAAATATTTCGGTCTGAAATATATTTAATTCAAGAGTTTAATGGAGAAAGATTTATTTTAAAAAGGTTCTAAGTAAATATACGAAACGTTAAATTCCTTTAACTGGAAAACAAATTTCAAAACACGGATAAACTTTCAAAATTCTAAATTTTCTGTATGCAATTTTTGTTTTTTAACATTGGCTTCTATTAACAGTTATCATTTTTAAAACTTGTAAAAACTTAACAAACTTTAAGTTAAACTTTCTTAATAATAACGAGGATAGTTTAAAAATTCTTGGACGGCATTAAAAAGTTTTTAAAGAATAATCTTTATTTTTCTAAATAATTTTGAAGTTAAAAACCTTCCAAATACTTATAAATGTTCGAAACAATAAATATACTCCTTATATTTTCCTATTTTTTTCTAAATTAAACAAAAACTAAATTTTATTAAAAAAAATATATATTATCTGTAACTCGTGAAATAATTAACATGTAACATAAGTAATAGTAAAGGCAACACAATCTTTTTCATCAAAGTTTGCACATACGAATTTCCGTTTCTGGTCATTTCCTTCCGTTTTGCTTCCTGTTTTCTTAACGTAATTACTAAGAGACACTTGAGTTCAGGCATAGAATTAATAGTACGGTAAATTACAAACAGATGGCACGTCTCTTCTTTACCGTTTCGCTTTACTTACTTTCCGATGACTATTGTTGAAACTTACGTTCCATTTCAAATTAAGGAAAGTAAAATTTACTTTGAACATATTTTTTAGAAAACTTATGATAAGAATAAGTCCTTCCAAATTTAATGATTGTTATAATATTAATTATTACAGTTTTAGTTCTCAAAAATACGTTTAGATCAGATATTTATACTTAAAGTTTACCATAGTTATAAATAATATACAGTGGAGAGCAAAAGTATGCGTTCTTTTATTGCTGAAAAATTCAGCCAATTGAGATATATTTATTTTTGTCCGTGAATAAAATTTTCTTCCAAAATAAATACACTTAAAACTTTATTAAATTTTTGCTTCAATATAAGAATAATTTTTGAGAATCCTGTTTTCGGATCCTTTTTAATTGTATTTATAATAAATCATTCTTCAAGTGCCTTTAGTTGATTTGGATGACCACTTTTTGGTATATTATGCATTTTATCTTCTTGCTTTGATCGTTGCATAATGTATTGTATCGTTAATTTACTTCGATTAATGTTATTTGTTATTTAGCAATATAATTTAATGTTTTAATGCATATTTATTATAATATTTATCATCTCTACTGTAGTTTCCTTGCCTCTAATACTACCTATTTTGAGTTTGCACTAATAAAATTGATTAATATATTAAACTTTTTACAAAAAGTATACTAAAATTACAGTAAAATCTGTTAGTCATGTATAAACATGTTTTTCTTGCCTTGGATAACAAATTTTGCAAATCTAAGTGGTACGAATACTTTTGCTTACAAACATATGGAGCACATTGCTTTTAAATATTTTTTAAATTTAAACTGGAATATTATAAAATGTTTATTCAAGTAAATGAAAGTACTAACTTTATTTAATAAAATATGATTTTTAAATTATAATTTCTATAATTGTTTTACTGTTCAGCAATGAATATACGAATAATTTTGCTCTTCACTATAAGCATATCATTTATTATTTTTATTATATAGTATAAGTCATGATTGTATTTTTATAACAAAATTTCCATAATTTTATCGTTCAAATTGCAGATATAAAGAATATAAACATTTCGTTTTATAAGTAAATATACCTGTATTTTTTACACTTACTGTAATTATTTTTACGACAAAATTTTGAAAGGCAGTCATATTTTACGTATACTTTATGCGCTTTCTTATATACACTGTTATAAAAAAATATTGCTTTTATATACGTAAAAAGTTTGAAAAAGAAATAAACACAAATTATAAAAATTGTACGAACCTGCAGTCCCCAGTCATAATCAAAAACTTTGATGTGAATAGGAACAAAAGGATCTTCGATGGGAACGGTGAAGCTTTCATCCCAAACTGGATTTAAATCTCGATAAACTGTTCGCGATTTGTACACTAACCTTCCACCACTTTTGAATTTGACGTATGGATCACTTGTACCTGCAACAAAAATTAAAAAAAAAATACATTATTAATTTCATATACTTACTTTTTATTTATTATTTTTTAAACATTTTGCCAATCTCTTCGATTCTACAAAATTAAATGAGTTTTTACATCTTTACTATTTTTAAAAAGCTTTAATATGTTTATAAACAAAGATTTAATATTATTATTTCACCTTGATAAATATATTCTACGAAATTATTATTGAAAGTATTATTAAAAACTAATTTTCTATTCATCAGAGCGGAACACATATACAGCCAATAAATGCAAGTAAAATATTATACTTAAAATTCAAAAAAATGTTTCAAATTTTATTTCTAATATACAAAAATCTCATTGCTAGTTTAGAATAATGAAAACTAATACGAAATAAATGAATAAAATATGAAAATTTTATATAAATAATTTGATAACAAACAAATTCTTTTCATTATCAAATTAAAAAAAAATACATCTTAACAATTTTTGAGATAAAATAACCCATTCATTTTAAAAAAACAAATAAATAAAGTTTATAATTTCAATGACTTGAAATAATTATTTTTGTATTAATCAACGGGTCTAATAGTATCTACCGGTCTCGTCAGCTCATGGTAATCGGTGGCGCCCCATAGAATGAAAACCACTGATAAGATTATTTTAACATCTGTACCGAAACTATTTAGAACATTTAATAAATTTTCGTTTTTTAATTCGCTTTAATTAAAAAATTTATGAATTTATAATTTTATGTTGTGTGAAATTCTCGCGCAGCGTAAAAAAAAGACCCATCGGTTAAGTGTTAAGTGCGTAAAATAGGTGATTTCATTGCGTGAGAATAACGCACTAAAATCACTATTCACGCTCGAAATAAAAAATAATATTTTTTCTACAACAGTTTGTTCAGTTTTATTATGAAATTATACTAATAACTAAGAAAAATAAAACAGTAACTAAAGAAAAGTGAAAGGTACTTATAAATTTGTTTTGTGATAATTTGCTGTTATGTAGAGTGATTTTAGAGTATTATTTAAATAAAATGAGTACTGACAGTAAAAATAATAATCCTTCAGAGATTGGAAAAATTGCGAACGAAGCAATTAATAATCTTTTACCAATGCGTTCAGAACATATCTGCGAACAATGTTATAATTTATTTCATGAATGATTACATTGTATATTTAGAATTGTTACTTACAATTAGATCAAAATAAGTTTAAAATCATTTACTAAAAACTGTGAAAAATAGTTTTTCAGATTCGTAAAAAATATTTTCTCCGTTTGACCTTATTTTCAAAGTAAAGTATTAAAAACATAACACATTTAAAAATGGCATATTTCACACCCGAAAATTTTTTGACAGTTGTAGAAGTATAATAATGGATTATATGTAGCATTTAAAATAATAACGTTTGCAAATTGCAAATATTTTCTACCTTATTGTTAGTACAAAGTTTTATGAAAAAAGAATTTCATATAACATGAAAAATATGAAGAAAATTGCAAAAGCAGAAAAATCTACATGAACATTTTTCTTATTTGTTATTTATGATATTAAAGTTACTATTCCGGACACACGTTCACTACAAAACTTAAGAAGCATAACTTTCAAATAAATCTTATAATTAAATAAACATATTTCAGGAAAATGCAATATTATAAAACAATAAATAAAAAGATATGCAAATAAATTTATAATTAATTGAAAATTAATAATCTAGTTTATAAATAATTAATACCTCAGTTCATAATACTTTAATCCTTTGGAATTTTCGCCAAAGTTAATTAAGTAATTGACAGTTCATCGATTTATAAACCAATTTTCAAATCTCTCGGGAAGTTGTAAAAATACACTTATCAATAATTAATTATCAATTTTCAAAAAAATTTAATCTTATATCTTATAAAAGTGAAAAAGTTTTAAGTAAATTTTTTTTTCATTAAAACTTTTCGTTCTAAAATATTTATTTGAAAGTACATAACTACTTGAAATAATAGATATGTAGTAATGTTAATGCATAGTATATATCCTGGAGATATCAAATATTTTATATCAATAAAATGCTTTAAAACTTTTCTTAATTCCAAGTTTTATTAGATAACTTATACAGTTTGGAAGTTTTCAAGTCCCAATAAACCACTTCAACGAAACATCCTATAAACAACATAAAATGAAAACGCCAAAGTCAAATAATCCAATTATGGTATATGATAAAAAAATTGTCTTGCGTGAATTTATAAAAATTAAAATAATTAAAAACAGATTTGAGCAATACTTTAATTTAAATTAATTTGGATTTAAGCTTTTTCATCTCAGGAGATATATTAGTATTTTAGTAAAAGTTAAAACTTTCAATAAAATCGTAACATTAAATTTATTTCCGATCTTTGTAATTAAAATAATAAAATAAAAATGAGCCGATTTTGCAATAAAGAAGTAATATCATATATCAGAGATTTTTTTTTCTTTTTTTACCCAGTTTTGTTTTTATCAAAAAAATAGGTCAGGTAATACTTCAGGGATTTCTGCCCTTTTTCAATAATATAAATTTTATACTTCTAAACTTTTATTTATTACTAATATTAAATTTTATAATTCAATTTTTTTATAATATTTATTTGTGCAACGTTCCTATATCTGATATTAACTTGAAAGGATCACGTGGAGTCGAATTAGATACACTTAACAAATGTACATAAAATCGTTCATTCTCAGCACGTGTATTTTCTATCTCTAGTATCCTATCATAAATGTATTATGCTTACAAATATCTACATCCCACCCTTAACAATGCATCCTGAGGCGTATACACGTCGATTACACTATACGCGCTTGTCATAAAAACTTATTTCTTGATATCACATGAATATTTAATTTTATTGTATTTATAAGTAAGATTTGTGTTACCAAATGTTTTTCATCCAAATATAATGTGTCTATCTATAATTAAAAATGAAATGAAGAGATAAACACAGACAGATGATAAATCTGCATTATTTTTTTCTTAATGGTTTTTGCCAAACATTAACTTTATAATTTTGATTTTACTTTGGATCTAATTACATTTTTTTTTTCAACTAATAGTTTCCTAATTTAAAGATAATATGTCTAAGTATAAGAAATAAATTTTTTTTTTATTTCTTTTATAAATCCCTAAACTATACTGTTAAAATTTCCATGATAATTTTACAAAAAATGTATTGGAAGTTGATAGGCAAAGTATTTAATCAGAATTTAAATCGAGTACAATAATTATACATAACTTTTTTTTCGTATTTGTTTGATAATATAACAACATAATTATAATAATATTACTAAACCTTTTTCAAAAGTTTGTGCAAGATAAATAAAATTTTTGAGTAAAATTACAATGCATCGTGTAATCTTAGAACCAGAGTTGTAAAAATGAAAAATAAATGTTGAAATTTACAATGGTTTTATTGTAATATAAATTACAATATTTATTCGTGATTTTCAAAAAATGATAGTAAATTAAATTACAAGTAATGTTTGCAAATCTGAGAAGCTTTTTATGTAATATCGACCAATGTTTCAGTAAAATTACAATGAGTGTACCGTTTTTACATAAATATCATAAAATCTCAACTCATCTTAGTAGGTTTCCTCACATGTATTGGAAAATTACTTAAATTGTATTTTAATTTCGTATTATTATACACTAATTTGTAATTTTACTCATTTTTTGTTTTGTGAAAAACTTATAATTCTACAAAAAAAAATTAATAGTGTTACATTCAATTTTGCCAATTATGACTTCCAAATTGTACTGCCAAAAAACTTATTATTTCAATGTATCTTCTCCAGTAGGCTTGGAGAAAAATTATATATAAGCATGCCACGACATGACAATAAAGTTGATATAATAAACAAAAATATATTACTTCAAACTACAAAATAGAGTGATTTACTTTTTACTGTTAATACATATCCGTTTTACGCATCATCATCCCTAAGAGTTAATATAATCTTAACAAATAGTGTATCGAATAGATCCCAAAATGCTAGGCGCGACCGCTGCCGTTTCAAATTATTTCGCTTTGATATTTAAAGATATCGGGCAAACAAATACATAAGTACAAGTCTGAATTTTGCTCAAAAATGCCTTAAAAACCAAAATATTACGGAATTAAAATTAAATATTAGATTTAAGTTTAGAGTTTCGCGCTCATGAAATCAAATTCTGTAAATATGTTTTTCTTAATAATAAGAAATAATTTAATTAATGTAATAAACTAAATAACAATATAATTTATCAAGTTTAAAATAAAAATGAAATGAAACAGCTCTAATTAGATTAATGCCCTTAAAATATTAACATATATTAGTACATAACATTGCAAGTTACATATTTCAAAACTAATTATATCAAAATGAAAACAAATTGGCGTTGAACACGCAAACTTATCTCAAATATATTTCTGAAGCAGAAAGACATAATATATCATTTTATTCTTCTTCTACTGTCAAATATATTCCTGCATGAATGAATTTAGATCCGTTACCACAGCAACCATTAGAGACAATAAGGTTATATGTCATATTTATATACAACCAAAATTCCCACAAAACAAACAAAATTTCGCATATATTTCAAAGTTAAATATTAGAGTTACAAATTTATTCGATGTATACACAATAAATTAGTTAATGAATTTACGTGTAATTATACTATTTGATTTATAAATTGAATGTTGTGAAAGGTTTTCCTTTTAGATGACTTCAAAGGCAGGAAAAAACTGGAAAAATAAATGAAAACTTTTTGTTCGATGTACCAGTATATTTCACGTTGAGTTTTCAATTGATTTTGTAACAATTTAAAACTATTTACAAAGGATGTTTGTTTTTCAACATGACTGATTTTATTTAAAGAAAAAGTCAGATAGTAGAATAGGAAAACTAGAAAATATATAATTGTGGAATAAATCTGGTTAAAATTAATTCAAATAATTATAATTTAGTTTGTACATGTACATAGGTTTATGTAAATATACATAGCCACAATTTCTATCCATAGCTGGTGCAATAAATCCAATTATTTTAATGGATTGCAGTGCTAATTATCAAATATATGCAATGATATTAAGCGGAACATGTGTAATATTATTATCTCTCATAATAAATATTTTAATCCGTCAGATATAAACTTTATCAAATTAAGAGGGTGTTACCGTTTAGACAGCGTGTTTGTTTTAATGAATTTAATACTTATGATCTTCCGATTTTTTGCAGTTTGTTTATTTATATTTAAACTAAAAAATGTGATTATTAATTATATTTAAACGCCCGGTTTCACCTCTAAATGAAACCTTAAATAAAGCTATGCCCGCCGAATGGCCAGAAACTTTTGTCCGGTTCTGTGGTCTAAAGCCCAAAATGAAGTAGCAATCTTTAATCTGTATTAAATTATCTGAAGTTTAGACCATACATAATATAAACTCTTGATAAATAACAAAATAACGGCCATCAGGAAAATGGGGTCGATTTTTGTCCCCTTTAAATATTAATATAATTGAAAGAAAGTTGTCCAAACTCCAGAAAAAGTAGTAGAGATCAAGATTCTAAAAGCTCAAGTAGATACGTTTTATAGTGTCCGGCCAGCGAAAAAAAAAAAAAGCTTAACCTTCTTTAAAGATTCTTACCTTTTGTCAACAATGCCAGCTCCGTACAATAGACCCTGATTTACTCGAATAATTATGAAACTACACTATAAAGTATCAAAAAATTCAAAATTTCAAAATTCTACCCCATTAAATCCATAACAATACAACCATTTCTTTAATTTATAATTGCAATTGCAAGCTACTTATAGTAAAATATAAAAGCAACTAATAAAAATATTATAGCTTCAACATACTCAATTTATCACCAGTGTGAAACTAGAACATTTATTTTATTAGTTAGCAACAAAAAGAATATAAACCGTTCAATAAAGTTGGAGCCGAAACAGCAATAAATAAGCAACGAAATTCACGCTTTAACTCTTATTACTGATTAATGATAATAAAAAACTAATTCTTTATTTAAATTTAAATTTAATATTAATAAACTATAATCAATAATGAAGACTTTATATATTGTCTGCTTTTCTACAATAAATTATTTAATATTCTGCAGAAATAATTTTGTTCAATTTATCATTCCTGCTGCTCTTAAATTATTAAGAAATCTTACTCATAAGATAATGAAACTATAAAATATATTCTAAAAGTCATACTATTGAAATAAATAAATTTTGTTTCGAAAAAGACGCGTCTTAACAAATATCATCTTTAAATATCCATTAAATTTAATTTTTTGTTTCACTATTTTTTTCACGTTGATAAAACTGGGTAAACACAATTTGTTTTAAACATTTTCTTTTTCAGCATATATTCTATTATTAAAAAAATTGCTGCATGCAATATTATTTTAAGTTAAAATTTTTAAAATAATCTAATTATTTGCTTGAAAATTTTACATGAAATAGACCAATTATTATGATAATTTACATTTTTAAATTCTAAAAAAAGAACTAAAGTATAATTCGATAATTCCTTAAAAGATGATTTAAATTCAAAAACATATTCTTTCTCTTCGGTTTTAAGCGATTAAATGAAGCATATCTACATATATTTATGAAACCTCTCGAAATTTGTAACCATGGAAACCAATGAAATCCTAATTTCAGAAACGAAAGAAAGCACGTACACAAACTTTCTGGCGCCAGATACTGTTCGATATGACCATTTCTCGTCCGTAGGTCATAAAATCTAAAGACTTCGAAGTTTGAATTTTGGTCACTTTCATGTGAAAACTTACAAATTGCAAATACATACCGGAAAGTAATAAAATAAATATAATGAAATTGTTCATTATTATGCAAATGAAAAACTTTTAACTATTTCGTCCACTGAAAATAATTTAAAAAAGCAATTTAATATTCAATTTGAATAATTAAATATCCCATAATTCTAGTTTTAATTTTTCTAGAAGATAATTACGAAATCCATTTCCATTACTGAAAAGATATAAAAGTTTTAAAATGCTTTTTCAATTTAAAAGTGAGTAAAAATGATTTAAATTGCAATTTAAATTTTATGCCTCTTCTTGATATTCTGAGTGTTTATATGTCAAGCGCACATGATATTTTAATTAACTACTTTTATAAAGTAATATATAATTTAAAGGGTCGTTAGTAATTAAATTTAAGTACTATAAAATTGTGTTTTAGTACGGAAAATTTTATTTTTCAATTGTGGAAATTATATACCGGGTGTCTATTTTTTTGTTATATAGGAAATCCAATGATTTAATTTTCATCGTGCCATACATCTTTTTCAGTTAATTTTAAGACGAATATTTAAAAACAAAATTTATTTAAAGCTAAAATGTACATCCAATAAGCTTTTTTTAATGATAAACGATAAACCTGTCACAAGATACAGAAAAAATATAAATTTCATCTTTAAACAGTTTGCAATGCCATGCAAAAAAAAAAAATTGTCAAAAATTACTGATGCAGATTTAACTTCACTTTTTTGTTAAATTTGATCATTTTTTTCTTTGTATGAATTAATCATCAATTGATAGAAAATTTGATGATACGTCAAAATTTCTTAAGGGCGTTTTAATACTCTTTCTGTTTTTACAATATGCACAAATTTTCCTAAATCGGTAAAAATCACTGGTGCATAAACTTATTTTTTACCGAAATTAAGTTTTTTGTACGGATAATAAAATAATTAAATCAAATTATATGAAATTTATTTTCCTTAAGTAGACACAAAAAACTGAACTCTCTTCAATGCAAAACTTGATAATTCTGAATTGTTAAGCCTTGGTTTTTATCTTTTGTCATTTTTAATTAGTTCGTAAAAGAAAGATTCTTCTATTTAAATTTTTATCGTTTTTACCAATTAAATATTATTTAATATTTCTTAAATAAAAATGTTTCTTTCTAATATAATAAAATATAAAAAAATCTGAGGTCAGATTTTTTTCTACAATTATATACATCTAATTCAAAAGGATCTAAACGCCAAAATTTAATTTCAAAATATTAATAATTAACCGATTTTCAAAAAAAAAAATCAGACATTTTTGATATAAGGATTTTTATTATAAAGATTATTATAAATTTTAAAGCTTGTAAAAAATCTAGAATTTAAGAAAAAAAATTAAATATTTAAGAAAAATCTTAATTTTAAAATTTTTAGACACTTAAAATTGCATTAGGTGTTATTATTATTATAAAAAATCACTGCAAATAATTGCAAGAAAAATAATAAATTATAGTCAAGATTTCTAATTACATGTAATACAATTATATCAACAATTTGCTATAATCATTTACCCATAACGGATATTTTACTCGTAGCTATAAATTGATTATTTCTCAGTAATTGCAAATTCACAACTTGCAGTAAAATATTGCATAAACCTGATGTAGCAATTTTAAGTAAATATCATTCAAAGCAAAAAGAAAATACCATTGGTAATAGCATCATTTTTTAAAACCTATTTAATATAATATAAACACTAAACAACAAGATGAAAAGAGTAAAAGTTGTAGATTTATTTATTTATTATATTGAAAATATTTCAAAATTTAATTTTTTTATTATTATTATTAAATATAA
>CM008235.1:5579046-5611637 GCA_002278615.1 Pogonus chalceus
AAATGAAAATTAATATAAAAATTACTTACAATATCTCGTATTCCATTCATGGTCGGCGAAACAGACATAATACACTCATGAACAAAGAATTTCTGACCAAGATTTCATTTAAAATATTGATCAAACTTTCCTGGTAACTACACCACTACATAAATAAAAAACCGGTCAAATCGCAAACAGAATAAATTACAATTTCCATTTAAATATGAAACATAAATAAATATAAAAATATGTGTAGTTCCTCCGGTAAATCAAAATATAATAAACATACCCGGAATTTGTAACATGTTTAAACAAAGTCCGCGATCAATTTTTGTCGTCAACCAATAGGGTTGAACTAAACACTATGTTTTACTTTTGTTCATTGTCTACATTGTAGACAATTTGCTTTATTTCGATCCATGAATACATGGTGACGTCATTAAATGCAATTTTATAAAAGAATGGCTCACTTGATTGTTATATGTTGTAACAAAAAACAAGTGGGAGTGCCTTGAATCTTCGTATCATTTAAAATCTTGTTTTGAAGGTAATTTAATGGCATTCGAAATAATATTACAAAATGTTACAGGTTGCCCGATACTTTTATTTTTATAATAACTAAAGTTCCTGTTTCCTCTTTTGTTTATATAAATTTTAATGAATTGTTTTGTTTCCTACGTTATTTACAACATTTTTGTTTTTACCTTGAATAGTGAAACTCGTAATAATTAACAAGATTTTACAATTATTTAATTTAATTTAAATTATTCTAAATTACTTTATAATTAATTATAAAAAATATGTATATTTTACTTGAATTTCTATTGAAATCCATAAAAATCAATATTTTTTATGTATAGAATAAAAAATAAACTGAAATAACAGTTTACCGATAAAATATCAGTTATTTCCTTGTATTCTATCTATAAAAATTTAATTTATCATGCAATCGTAAATACATACATCCATAACTATCAAATACCTTGAAATAAAAAATATTTAAACATAAGAAAGTAAAAGTAGATATTCCCATCAGATAACAGGAATTTTCTTATTCTTATTCTTTTATTTGGTTAAGTTAACATACAAATAGAATATTCTACCTGTAGTTTAAGATGTCTTAGGAATTTTAATTAGATTCTCAGGTAGGGAAATAAAATTTGGTTTTAAAGGGCACTAGCCCTTATGTGTCAAACATTTTTCGGTTTAGTTGCATCAGGGTGTTTCAAGAAGTAACAAGTTCAAAATGAAATTTTATTTAAGTTTATTACTTTTAAGTGCTACATTTACTTTTGTTTTTGGACAAAGTATTTTTATGTCATCTTATTTAGAAAAACAATTGCAATGTGCTTTAGACAAAGCACCCTGCGATTACTACGGGCAACAAATTAAACGTAAGATTATTTTATTTTTTATCGTCATGTTTTTGCATAAAACTTTCTTTTACTTTCAATATCGCTATTTTTTGCAATAAAATAGAAATTTCTTATTTTATTGAAGAATTAATTATGTAGTTTTAATTAATGGAATAACATTTTAATAAAAGTTGTCAACCAACTCGTGCAAAATAAAAACATATAATAATCGTAATGTATTCTTAGCATGATTCTAGAAATAAAATTATGTTAGATATAGTAAAGATAAATATAATGATTTGTATTTATATTATTTTCCTGATTTAATGTCTCAATAATTCTATTTTTATTGAAACAATTACATAACTATTATAATTTTATACAAATTCTTGTTTTTGTAATAAATACAGTGGATAGCAAAAGTATTCGTACTCTCTATACTGAAAAACTAAAACAGTTATAAAAACTATAATTTGAAAATTAAAATTATGAATAGTATCACATTTTAATAAATAAAGTTAGCACATCAATTTACATAAATAATTTTTTTTGGGCCTATGTTTTCCTATAGACCTTGCATACGTATTGTATTTTTCGAGTTAAACATTACATTTAACCTGCTGTTTTTATTACTCTCACTAAAGTAAACAAACTTAAAACTTTATAAAATCTTTGCTGGAACTTAAGACTATTTTTTATGCTTTATTTTTCAGATCCTTTGTAATAATATTTATAATAAATCTATCTTCACGTGCTGTTAATTATTTTGGGCGATCACTTCTTTGTATATTGTACACTTAATCTTCGTTTTCTGAATTTTGTTTATTGTATTTTTTCAATAATTTGCTTCAAATAATGTTATTTGCTATATGGCAATATAATTTTTTATTTTTTGTCTATTAATTATAACATTTTTCTCCTCCACTGTAGCTTTTTTGTCTTAAATACAACCCATTTTAAGTTTGCGCTAATAAAACTGATTTAAAATTGAACCTTATGCAAAAAGTATTTTAATATTGTAGAAAAATCTTTAAAACATGCATAAACATGTTTCCTTTACATTAAAACATTTTTCTTAGAAAACTAATTTTACAGAACTCAAAGGTACGAATACTTTTGCTACCTCATATTTAGAGTATTTTGCTTTTAAATATTTTTTAAATTAATTCTGTGGAATTAAAAAAAAAATTATTTATGTTAATTGATGTAGTAACTTTATTTATTAAAATATGATACTATTCATAATTTTAATTTTGAAATTATAGTTTCTGTGACTGTTTAAGTTTTTCAGTATAGAGAGTACGAATACTTTTGCTATCCACTGTATGTCTATTCCATTGCAACTTTGTTTTATTCACAAAAATATAAGTTAATTATTATTAATATTTTTATATATTTTAGGTTCCTTGCCATATATTTTAAACTATGAATGTAAGAATTGTGACCCCAGAAAAATGACTAATGCACAACTTCTTGCAAGATATATCGAGTTAAGATATCCAGCAATTTGGGCTGAATTAATACAAAAATATGGAATAAGAAACGGCAAAGTTGATATAAATGGAACATTATAAAAATATCAATTGTTTAATGAAAAAAAAAAATTTGGCCCATGGGGGGATCGAACCCGCGACCTTCGCGTTATTAGCACGACGCTCTAACCAACTGAGCTAATGGGCCGATGTGAAAATATATTATAAAATGTTAAAATAAGAAGTGTTGTTAAACTGAATTATATATTTGTATTATTTTTATATTTAATAAATATAATTACAACATTTACTTAGTAAAACATATATAATTATAAAAATAAATCATGTAATAAGAAATATTTATAATTTATTTTCGTAAAAAAGGTACACATTTATTATAAAAACAGTCTTAGTTTAAATAAATCATATTGTGTTACATCAAAAACAGTTTTATCATTTGTACATGTATCATATTTCATAATATATAATAAAAATTTTGGTTTATTATTTTTATTTTATTTTAATAAAATTAAGCATGTGATTTTTTTACAAGTTCTTCATAGCGTTTCTGGTAAGTTCCTTGCGGGTCATATTTTTTTGTAAGTCGTTCCCAATCTCGGGCTCTGCGTGTTGTTAAATGTTTGAAAACTTTTTCGGCGGTAATTTTTTGTTTTTCATTACACTTTGAACATTCGGTTGCTAAAGCATCAGGAAGAATTTCTAAAAGAAAAATCAGATTATTATACTGACACACTTTCTTATTTATAAGTGTTTATAACAATTTGAAAGTAATTATAAGTTTTAATTATACCAATTTGTTATACTTGAATATTAATAATTGATATATTTTACGCTATCGTAACAAATTGGAAGAAAGTGAAAGCAGAAGGAGAAAGTAAAGTCTACAGACAATTTTATCGTTCGAAATTTTATTTTATTTTAATAGTAAATATATTCAAAACTTTAAAAAAATATTTATATTTATTATTTAAAAGAACCCTTAAAATTTAAAACTTATAAAATAAAAAATTAAAATTACTTACTTTTAAGTTCTCTTCCTTCCGCAGTGCAAGGGCCTTCTTCCATAGCACACTTAATATAACTAGTTAAAACGCGATCATTACTTAAAATTCGATCGATATCGATATTATCGTATTTCGGATTGTATTTAATAGTTTCGGCTGCGTATACAGTAGTAATCAAAGCGAAAAGAACTAAAATATACCGCGAATGCATTGTGATAATAATAATAAAACTGTTTTTGTAACAAAAATATTGTCGATAGATGTTGTTACCGTTTGAGGTTATGATTCAATGTGACAACACGAAATGTTGTTGCCGCCTTTTTATAAGTGTCGATTGAACGTTTTATTGAAGGTGTTTAAATGTGTTGACTTTAAGAATGATCGTGTTTTACGTGTGTTGAATACTGGAAATTCCAAAGCTGAAATCGAATGTTGGCCGACCTACATTTTCTTGGTTATGTTACAAGTTAGATACAGGTAGGTGCCATTTTTGTTTTATTTTGTACCATAATAATATCATTATTTACTTCATAAAATGTATTACTTTTACTTATTTGTTCATATTTACTTTGAAACGTGATATATGGGCTTTATTTTTAAATTCCTTACGCTTATATGCTACAATTTTCGAATTAATTCGACATAAAATTATTATAATAATGCAACAAAAAATTTTTTTTGCATATATGCGTATCTTTTTATTGTTTTAATGTAATAAATAAATGAAAAAATAGTAAATAACTTTTTATTTTATTGAATTCCACGAATTAAATTATTTATTGTTGCAATTTGAATAATAAAACCAAATTGAAATTCATAAGACTAAGAAAATTGGTAAGATTCATCGTACTATAAATAATTGAAATAAATTTATTAAATAATAACCTTGTCAATTCATTCAAAGTTATATACTTAATTTGTTTAGATACACATGATATGAATCTTTATAAGATATTTTTCTTATATTTCGATCAACGACCTTTACAGAACGTCTGCATACAATCATTTAACTCTTATTTTTCAATTCAAAGAACCCAGTGAAATAAAGTAATGAATATATGGTTAAATTATTTAAAATTTTTATTAAACACTCAAAAAAGCAACAATCAAACAACAAGACATTGAACAATTTCATTTACACCAAAACAAAATATACTATACAATACATATACTGTCTTATAACATTTATTTCTTAAGAAATAATATATTATCTTTAATTTTCTATACTTAAATCTTGGTTTGCTTTTGTTTCGAAATCATTTAATATTTGTGCTATATTCTAGAATAAAAAATAATCATTGTTATAATCTTAATTTATATAAGATATTCAAAGTATTTTTTCAAGATATATAGAAACATTCGCGTAAATTCGAAGAATTTTACATAATATAAGTGAAACTTTTAGAGAAACTTTAAAGAAGTAATTTAAAGGCAGAAAGAGAATTTTCTCTTTTTTTTTCTTGTATCATCTATCGCGCTTTTGTCCATGCCCACTAAGTAGCTACAAAAGATTATTATAGGGCCGCAAAATTTTATCAGGGGGCGCAAAAATCCTTGGGGCCGCAAAAATAAAATTTAGGGGGCGCGAAATTTTTATTTTACTTGTTAAGGATTTTATAGCTTTAGAAATTTCACTTCAAATCGATTATAGAATAAATTTAAAATATATAATTAAGTTTACCTGTAAAATATCTTGAGCATCAGTATCCGGACGTAAGATACAAGTGATTAACATATCATAAAGTAATTCTAACTGAGCAACAGTCATATTATTTGTAGTAACAACAACAGCACGTTTATACAAGCAAGCTAATTTATCTAAATTTGATGCTAAAAACATAAAAAAATAATAAAATTTTACTGAAAATGTTCAATTCTCAGTAGAAATAATTACATGGAGTATCGTTTTGATCAGTCATTGCAACAAAATTTTTAATTTTCTTAGCATTATTTTTATCATAATTCAATCCACTAGTATCTTTAATATTACTTTTCTCATCATTACAAGTGGTATTCATTTGTTCTAAATATTTTTTGATATAAACTAAACCAGATGGTTCAGGAATAGTCGGATCAAATTTATTATTATAATAGAATGTTTGTATTTCCTCTTTTTCTTCATTTGATTGTTCTTCTGAATTATTTGTGGTTAAATTTATATTTATTTTGTTATTTTTCAATTTTTCTGAAAGTTTATTTTTCCCTTTTTTATGTTTATAAATATGATTTGTATTATTTTTTCGAACTTTTCGCAATTTCATCTGCACTAGTTGTGGTTTACTTTTGCTGAGTCGTGGTACTTCTGAAATATTATATTCAATAAAATAATACTTTGAAATTACAGAAGAAAAAATGTACCTTCTTTTCTTCTGGTGCTTAAAATTCTTGTAGCATGTCTTGTAAATTTATAATCATATGTATTTCTATTATTTTTCGAATATAATTTTTCACAATATCTGTTATAATTATCCCAAAAATCACATTGTGCTTGGTTATTATTAAAATACAGATGTGGAATTTCACATCCTGATTTCGCATTTATACTTGTATTGGACCCAACCATAGGTAGGTTACATTTCGAATATGCTTTTTCCATAAAAATTGGTTGCAAAAACATCATTCTTTCCTCTTCGTCGGGATTTCGCATTTTATATACAATACTGCTGTTATTACTAAAAAAAGTTTTTAACTGCAACATAAATTTTTACTTCATTTGTTTGTTTTACGGGATTTACGGTAAATACATACGGATTCTGGGATATTTTCCGTGGCTGTTGCTAGAACAAGTAAAGGTAATCCAGCATGTAAATCTTCTAGTAGAGAAACAAGAACAGCTCTAGTACTTTCTTCGATAATATCCCACCATTCATCAATTCGATATGCTAGAACTATTGAAGGTAAATTCTGTTTTGCTTGCGTTAATTTCTAAAAAAAAAAAATATTTTTTTTTATTTTATTATTACGAATATATTTATATACCGGGTGTCTGCTTTTATTGTTATATATGAAATTTAATAGTCAAATTTTCATTGCACCATAAATATTTAAATATAAGTTATTCTCAATTAAAATGTGCATCTCTTTTAATGATATTAGTCGACGCCACGTATCAATGTAATTACTTAATAATAAGCAGATATTTTACTTCGATATACGTTATTATCTTTTTCATCTTCAAAGCGCTTAGTTGACATACTTTTTAATAATGTAAAGTACGTCCTAACTTTATTCAAAAAATTATGCAAGCAATTTAAAAAGCGTTCGTACATATACAACTAATTTTTCGGTACACATAAAACGTTTCAGATTGCGAAGTGGTACCATGAAAACGTACAATGATTACGCAATTACATTGCTTCGTGACGGCTTATATACAACGATCCTGTCACAAGATACATGAAAAATAAAATGCACAATTTAATTCTGATCAACTTTTGTATTTAAATATTTATTTATATTAAGATTCTAGGAAAAATTGATGGCGTTATACCACTGAATTTCTTATATAAAAAAAGAAGTAGACACCCGGTATAAATAAATACTTGAACGCATATTTCTTCAGCAGTACTATTCGAACTTTTATATAAAGATTGTATATCAATAACATAAGCGGGTAAATGTTCCAAAATATGTAAAATAGCTGGAGCTATATATTTATTATGTCCCTGGCTCACATCTCCTGTGATTAACAAACGTGTCGCGTAACGTGCGCTACCGATTATGTGATACCTACAAATTTAATCTCACCATAATTCAAATTTATAATTGAAAAATATAAATACCTAAAATTTGAGCTAAGAAAATGTGGAGATTTCGCTTTTAATAAATATAAAATTGTATCTAATTGTTTCTGTAATAATGGTTGTATTACAGGCGATAATCTTCGCATAGGAGTTACTTCTCTAGTTATCGACGGTGTTATTAACATTCGAGCGTTCATAAAATCTGATTCATCTACCTAAAACATTTATTATGTTCAATAAATTCGGTCATTTTCGTCAATATATACCTTTAAATGTCTTGATTTCACATTCAACCGCACTTTTGTCTTATGTATATTTGGATAATTTCTACGTAAACAACACATAACAGCTTCTGAACAAACTCCTTGTAAATCTGAACCACAATATCCTTCGGTGATGTCAGCTAAATAAGTTAAAAATGATCGGCTTGGTTTCATTTGCCAAGATTTTGTATGTACCTGTAAAATCATTTAAAAATATTTATACATAGTCAGAATAATATGTTATTCCATTTACTTGTAATATTTCTAATCGTGCTTTATATGTTGGCATCGGAAAATACAATTCCCGATCAAATCTTCCAGTTCTTCTTAAAGCAGGATCTAACGAGTCAATTCTATTTGTTGCTCCAATTACTACAACACCAGATAATTTATCTAAACCATCCATAAGAGCTAAAAGTGTTGCGACAACACTTGCATGGACTTGATCTTGTCTAGCAGATCTAACTGGTGCTAATCCATCTATTTCATCAAAAAATATTATTGATGGGCTATTTTCTGCGGCCTTTAAATATTTTTGTTTATTTATTAATAACTAAATTTACATATAATTTGTTAAGTTACTTCATTAAATAGTCTGCGTAATCTATTTTCAGATTCTCCAACCCATTTATCTAAAATATCAGCACCTTTTCGACTATAAAATGCAACTTCTGTGTGTATTTCTCGACTACATTCTCTTGCTAAAGCTCCAGCAACTAATGTTTTCCCTGTACCTGATTTTATTTAAATAAATTTTGAAAAATTTAAACTTATATAATATATAAATTACCAGGCGGCCCATGAAATAATACACCACGCGGTGGTCGTATTTTAAAATTATTAAAAACTGTTCTATATAATAACGGAAAAACAATAAGTTCCCGTAATTGTTGTATTTGTTCCCCTAATCCACCAATTTCTGAAAAACTAACAAATTCTGTGGGAGATCTAGGTTCTAATTTATTTCTTTTAGTACCCATTTTAATTTAATTTGATAAATTATTCATTTTATGTATTTCAAACTTTTAACACTCAATTTTGTTTACTCCAATTCTGGAAAATAAACTGTTGATGTTTCAAATAATCATTTAAAATGCATTTTTATTTCATTACACACTTTTATAAATATTAATTCATGAAACATTATACTTACAAAATGAAACTAAAAAATTTTTTGAAAGATAATTTTCATCAACTGCCAGTTAATGAAATCCTTGATTGTTTTCACAGCATTTTAGATTTTTTATTTTATAAATTAACTATTTATTTTGATAACTCGTAATTACGCGGTTTAAAATGCTTCTCGCATAAATGTAAAAAAAAAAACTTTTAAGATACTTTTAATTTGTTAAATTATAAAAATTTGAAACAAAAATGAAATTTAATAATTTAAATTACAATATGTCATCTTCAGACGTATATATTCTGCAAGTTTTAAATGAGTTAATTTGTATAAATTTAACAAAACTGTCTGCATATATTTTTTTATTATGAATCTTAAAATTGAACAAAAATATAGAATTAGGTAAAAAATAAAATAACAACATTAAAAAATTATCATGGACCATTTATTGAAAATAAATATTAAAAAATTACATGTAAGATGCACATCTCGCAACATACATATAACTTCAAGAAATATGTTTTATCTTTGGCTGAAATTATTTTGATTATTTCAAGAATATCTTTAATACATTGTTGTACATATATGTATATTTTTAAATCATTTAATGTATGTATATAATAAGTACAGAAAGGTAATAAATATAATTATTATCCATATTCCAGAATATAATAAATAAATTGTGAATTCAAATATATTTAAATTTACTAGTGGAATGATAATTTTAGTATCTATTATTATTAGTGGCATATAGTTTGTTTTTTATTTTTTTAATGTTATTAAGACACTTATTATATAACAGTCAGAGCCAATTCAAAATTTTTTTCTTACACTAAAAAGAGATCTCTCTTCTTTTTTATATTGATATAAACAATTATGTAAATTTTTACACTAACAATGTATCAATTAGAAAAATTTATATTTAAAAATTGAATATAACACTGGTAATTAAAATTATTTCATTGAAATGTTAAAAATATTGGTTAACAAATAAACTTAACTAACACATGAAGTAAAAGTATTCATTTGTAGCAATGTAAATTTATCAAAAACTTGTAAACAATAGGCCTGGCAGTGGTAATGTCATAATTAAAATAATTATTTATATTTAAATTTACTTCCGAATTTCAATTTTAATTCATATACGGTAATTTTCTTATATATCATTGCCATATTAATAACGCTATATTTGCATAAAATAACAATCAGAGCAACTAGTAGTAAATAAATTTCATTTTTTTAAGATAAAAATTAATTCAAGAGCAAATATTACTCAAAAATTATGAACCCACTTTTAAAAAGTGAAATATTCATTTTAATACTAAATAACAAGTATATAAAATGGCAGTGGTTACTTTGAATTAATCCGCATATACTAACTGGCAGTCGTTACATTACTAGAGGTAGTTTTATTTAGAACTTCTTGAAATCGGCAAATTTCAGTTAAAAGTTCCTAAAACAAATTAAAATATTATAATAAAAAAAATATTTATTATTAAAAGTTGTTTTATTTATACCTGTGGTAACGCTATTCTTTCCTGTGTCCTAGAATATTTATTTACAACCCTGCTTAACTGTCCATATAAGTCCATAAGAGCGAGAATCGTACAGCCTTTTGTTACAGATACTGCTTTTTGTAAAACGGAATTTAATTCAACTTCATCTATTATTACTAAGTTCATGTCATCATGTTGATGTTTAACTATAAGTAATAAGAAATAGATAATTATTAGCATAAATAAAGAGTCAAATATATAATTTTGTAACTTACCTTCTTCCATTTCTTGATCTTCAATTTGAGGTGTATCATCTATTAAATCGGCGAATGAAGGCCAAATGGCAGGACTTAAAGTTTCGCTAAATTTACTTTTCTTACTTGCATTTGAACTAAAATAAATTAAATTCAGTTTTTAATTTGTTTCATGTACAAGTTTCATTAATAATTTACCCTAATGGACTTGGCTTATGATGATGGTTATGAGGATTGTCTATATCACAGTTAACACTGAGAGGTGTATTCATATCGGAAGTTCGTTCTGTAGGCGGCTGGTCTATATCTAAATTAGTTGTGTCTAGCAGACAAACACTTAGAATCGAATCAGGTTTATTTTCTTTTGATTCATCACCTGAGGATGTTTTTATAACTGAACCTGAACCTGTTTTATATACCTATAACACAAAATATTCTATAGAAAAGTTAATATAATATATTTATTATACATACTTCATCTTGTTGTTGACTTTCAACGAGAACATTACGACTTGTTCTTTTACGTTTGTTACTTTTCAAATAACCTCGGGCCCAAGGTGGAACTTTTCGTTTTCGCGGTGGACTCAGTCGAACTGCATTGGTTGATATATCTACTCTTTTAAAGGCAGTTACTTTTAAAACATCTCCATCAGTTGAATCTTTGGTAGTTTCAAAAGTATCATCATCAATTTCTAAAATATTAATAAAAGTATATCTAAAATTTGTTATGAAACAAAAATTATATATTTGAAAATCAAGTGTTTTTTGTGGAAATGAAATTTTTTTTTTTTAAAAAAAAACCTATACGATTAAAAAAAAAAAATGAAAACAACCCATATCCTAAAAATATACTGCGACCACTAAGCCATAGCCCTCAATACAAGGGTAATTTTTATAAAATTTTCAACACAAAAATAAACAAATTAATAATAACTCATAAGCATGGAAGTCACTTCACGTATTATCGCGTCTACTCGCTATGATTCAAGTGTTGACACGTAAGTTTACGTGTCGCCACTATATGCCGATGTGAGTTTATAATATAACAAATTAGCAAATGAGAAGAACAACTAAAATATTCCGCAAAGCTCAAAGAAATGAACATTTCAAAGCAACCATTTAAAAAAAAAACACACAAAATGAAGAGTAAACATATTTAATACAACACGATTCACGAAATGAATTGTATATCTGTATTTTAGTATCATCAAAGAAGACATGATTTCAATTAAAATACGATACCTTCACTTGGTTTAGTGTGGATGAATGGCGGCAAAAACTGTGTTACACTGGCTTTTCTATCCTTACGTTTTTTGGAAATTTCTCGACATTGTCCTTCAAAATCTGAGTCCATTTCAGCTTTAATCAGTGCGTACGCATAATCTCGAAGTGAACAGGCACGGTGTCTAATTTGTTTGTCAGCAGAAGTTCTGAAAAAATACAAAAAATAATTAAGTAACTTGCAAAAATAAAACATTTGAAATATTTACTTTGCAGGATTATATTCTAAAGCGTTCATACATATTAAATCGATGTCAGCGAGAAATTCTTGAGCACTTGAATATCGATGTAAATCTACTTTAGTCATCATTGTTTCAAGATCCATAGGCTGTTTGATAATTGTTAAATAATCGGGCACTTCTTCTAAATCCACAGGTTTCGTGAACATATAAAACCTGGAATTAATAAATTATATGAATAAATAATTTAATGAATAATTATGTTACATACATTTTGTTGCTAGCTAATTTTTTACACATATCTCTTAAGAATATCCTTAATTCCCTGAGTGTTTCTTCTTCTTTATCATAAATCTTTTTGAGTTCTGATTCGGAAAGTGGCTCTGGTAGCGGTGTTGGAGCACGTGGCAGTGGCGGTGGTGTTTTTGGACGAGTTTTCGGTGATTTTGGCGGTTTCATACTGGCAGTGATTATTAGAGGTTTGAAAAACGCTTCGCGTTGAGATACTACAGGCGTTGATAAATGAAGAACTTCTTTGCGATACGGACTAAATATACCGCTAATCTATAAATAAATTTATGTTAATATATATTTATATATAATAAATAGTTGACGGTTTACCTCTGTAGGTAAATCTTTATAAGCAACATTAGCTGTAGCTAAGAATAAAATTGGAATACTTGGATCAAGTTGAGATAACTGAGATAAAAATATTGCTCGAACAGTTTCAGCTACTAAGGACCACCATTGTTCTATATTTGGAACATAAATTACACTAGGCACATTTCTTCTAGCTTCATTGAAAACCTCAACACAAGCTTCTTCTGCAGATCTAGCGCTTTCTTTATACAAAGTAGACAAGTCTAACGTATACGTATTAACATGTTCCATATGATACAGAAGAGCCGGTGCTAAATAAATACTTTGTCCCTGAGAATGGGTATCCCCAGTTAATAAAAGTTGCGCGGTTTGCATGCTGTTAGATACTTTTACACTGAAAATACAATAAAACAATTGTATTATTTAAAAAATTGTTTATTATATTAAACAAACCTAGCAAGAGCAGGATCTAAGCCATGAGGAAAAGATTCTTTCAATAAATTTAAAACAGTTTCTAATGGAATTTTAAATATCGGATCTAAAACAGATGGTAACTTTCTTCCGAGACCTGGGGTAACTCGATGTGAAGCAGGAATGAGCAATGAACGAGCACGTAAAAAATCTATTTTTTCAACCTATAATTACCAAATTTAATTAATTTAAATGTTATCAAATAAATATACAATATCTTACTTTGACTTGGGTAGGATCCAATTGTAATCTGTAGTCTGTAGTATATACTTGCGGATAAGTTCTTCTTAAGCCTTGTATAACAGCTTCTGAACATAAAGCTCGCAAATCTGAGCCACAATAACCGGCCGAATGCTCAGCTAAATGAGATATAAGAGCTTCATTTGGAGGTATATTCCATTGTGATACATGAACACGTAAAATTTCTTCTCGTTCCTATTAATAATACATATTATTATTATTATTTACTTCAAATATTAATTTAAAACTTACTTTTCTAGCAGGTAGGGGAAAGTATAATTCCCTATCAAACCTTCCAGGCCTTCTTAGAGCAGGATCGATAGCATCAATTCTATTCGTAGCCCCAATGACTATAACTTCTCCTCTATTATCTAATCCATCCATTAGTGCTAATAACGTAGATACTATACTAGCATGTATTTGATCTTGCCTGGAAGACCTAACTGGTGCTAACCCATCTAATTCATCAAAAAATATAATTGACGGTTTCATTTGGGCAGCTTGTTCAAATAGAAGACGTAGTTGTTTCTCAGATTCTCCCACCCATTTACTTAAGAGATCGGCACCTTTTCGCATAAAAAAAGATACTTTTCTAGACCCGAAACTGCATTCATTTGCTAAAGCGCGCGCTAATAATGTTTTGCCAGTACCTGTGAATAATAAAAACATTATAATAAACATTAATTTTTTTTATAAAATTATTTTACCTGGTGGTCCATGAAATAAAACACCTCTAGGTGGTTGAATTTGAAATTGACGAAATATTTCGGGATACATCATTGGCAGTACAACCATTTCTCTTAAACATCTAACATGGTTATCTAATCCTCCGACTGAAGCAAATCTCACCTGTAAAAATATATTTTGAATTATTTTTTTTTAACTTAAAAGTTAAATAAATAAAACATACTTTTGCATCTAACGTTTCTGGTCCAATCGGAGCTGGCACTTGACCAACAGGACCAGATTTTAACTGTCCGTCATTATTGTTATTATTCGATGCCGGATGTCGACTATGTTTAGTTTTATTTAATTTACGAGATCTAGTTGGTTCGTCGTTTGAACTAGAATCATCTGAAGTTGAATCACGTCTGCGATCTCGGCGACTTCTTGCGCACAAACTATGCAAAAGACGATCCGAACGTCTTACAGGCACTTCATCTAAAATATAATATTCATGTTCTTTTTAAAGAAATTTAATTTTTTTAAATAACTTACGTGATGAAATTTGATCGGGTTTTTTCGGTGGCTTTCTTTGTCTTAATTTATATCTTTGATTTCGAATGTCTTCATCAGAAGAATCAGACGATTTTTCACTATCTAGAAGTTTTAAAAAAATATTATAAATGTTACATTTTGTCGTAATAAATTGTGTTAAGAAATATAACGGTACCTATTTTAACACTTACCACTAAGTTTTCTACTACGCGTTTTACGAGGCGAATACCTGGGATCATCCATATAATTTAATGTCTGCCTACGCCGTTTCCTTGAAGTACGTATTTCCTGATCACTTTCTGAATCTACATCTCCTTTGTTCTCATTAATTTCTTTATTTTTATGTTCCCTCAGATCATAGCTTTGATCTATTAAGTATATTTTATATTAAGCACACGCAAGCATAATTTAAATTTATTAGACAAAACATGTTAAAAGCAGAAGCATTTAAATTTAAAAAAATATTATTTTAAATTATATTAACAAAATTTTATACATACCTTTTCGGTCTTTTTTGATTTCTTCAGTTTTCAAGTCATCTTCTCCATTTACTACTTCTTTTTCTTCCACTCCGTTAATATGTTCACTTGTGTCATTATCTTTAGTTTTTATACGTTTATTTTTATTTCTGGCAGTTTCTTCATCTGTTCCAACTTTCTTAGGTTCTTTGCTATTTCGTTCATCTACTTCTTGCGCATCTTGTACATCTGATTGACCTCGGACACTTACTCTTCGCGTACGCACTTCAGTTGTTTCATAATCATAGATATATTTCATATTTTTCTTAATTTCTCTTTTTTTCGATGCATCGCCATTGTACCGGGTTGATTTATCGTGACTATTATCTAATTCAGAACGAATTTGTTTTCGGCCTGACCGACTGCGTAACCCATGATATCTTTCTTGATGTCCATTTTCCTATAAATTTAAAATTTTATGTTATCTTACAGATACATTACGCGTTATTACTATAAGATAAAAATATTTCTATATTTACATTTTTCCGCTAAAATGTTTAAGTATGAATCACGCCTTAATCCTTTGAAGTAACTTAGCTACAGTCAAATGGTAAACCTACAAATGCGTTACTTCATTTGATATATGTATGCACAAAATTTAATGCTGTCAAAAAACTTTATTAGATAGTTCACTAATTAAGAAACTATTTGGTGAACTATACACCTAAATATTTAGTTTTTAAAACAAATAAAAATAGTTATATTTAGCTTGCAAATAAAATAAGTGCGGAAATTATATTAAAATTATGCTACAGAATAGGATTGTTAGAAGAAACTTATAAAATAAATTAAAGATACCTAAGCGCTAGCACCTAATAAATAATAAAATATCTGTAAAATTGCATTAACTCAAATATTTTGGTTATTAATTAAAAAATTATATTTTAACTATTTTTGACAGCACTAATAAAATATATTATAATAAATTACCAGTTAGTGAAATACAAAATAATAGTTTTGCTAATCCCTTATTTGAAATATTTTCCTCAATTTAACTTTAAAATAAGTAGCATTAAGTTAAAAATTGTAAAAATATATTAATATTAAAAACTAAAAATATATTTACAATAAATGTGTAACTTACTTGAGAATGTCTGCTATCCTGATCAGATAGAAAATCCATTTTCAAATTGGGGTACCCTCGAACCATTTGGGCATCTGTAATCCAGCTTGTATTGAAAGTATCGTATTTTAAAGTACGTTGTCTAGTACTTCTACGTACTGCAAAAAGATTTAATGTTGCCATTGGAAAATATGTGAATTATGCACAATAAAAGGAAAAACTAATTAATATTGTTTAAATAGATTAAAATTCATATTATAAAATGTCAAAATAAACAATTATATAATGTTTAAATTTACTATTTAAATGTTAAAGCCAACTTTATTAAAAATTATAATAAAAATTTAATCAAACTTACAATCAGTCTCAGGTTTTTCATCTCCGCTGCTGTTACTTTGCGTTATTGATGAATGGTCTACATAACTTGTCTGTTTAAGAGGTCTTAAAGATCGGTCCATTCTTCCACTGTATTTTCGCGGTCTTACTGGTCTTTCATGTGTCGTTGAAAGATTATTTCTAGGAGAAAATATTTCATCTGAATCATCTCTTTCGATGAGAAAATCGTCTGAATCGTCAGGCATTTGATGTGTTGAATATACACGTTCTTGACTATCAAGAGATCGGCAGTTACGTACTACTTGGCTACGAACACGTTTCGCTGAAACGTTAAAAAAGTATTTCTTATTAATAAATAAATAATTCAAAACAAATTGTTTAAAATAACATAAGTAACTTTATTTGTTAAACAATTTAGTTCCGAAATTAAATTAAATGCTATATAAATTCAATATTTTTTTCTACTCTAGTTAAAACATTTCATAATGTATACATGCAATCAAACAAGTGGCTATAAACTTGTTATAGATGTTACTAAATTAAATTTGAATATAATTAGAATGCAATAATCGTTAATAATAGTATTCTTACATGAATATGAAATATCACTGCATACGAATCTATTTCTAAGTTCACGAACACGACCTGTGAAACTAGGAATACTATGGCGCTCTTTAAGTTGTTTCGCTTCTGACCAAGACTCTTCTTCTTGTGATGGTTCCGAATCACTGCTACTGCATGATTCAGAATTTTCTCTAGTTTCACTAACAACCTGTATGCAACAAACCGTTTATTTATTTCATATATTGGAGTACATCGTTTGCAACTACTGGTCATAACATGATATCCGTGCTTATGAAATTTATTGTATATTATGTACAATATAGAAATAGACAAAATACAAACATACCCGAGTAAGTCGCGGCACCGTTTCAACAGCTGAGCCACTTGACTCCATACGCCGTGTGCTGACCATGGCTGCAGATATTTCTGGCTGCAGATGATCGCACAAATAACCTCAAAACATGCACCACCAATCACCAAAATATACTCATTAGAATATATGATAACATTTAAATTTTATCAAACAGAATATAAAACAATAACTAACCTATGTTTACGAATTTAACTATAACTATTATTAAATTGTTTTACTTAAACAAAACTAAAAAATTTCTCAAAATTTATTGAATTAATATTTAAAAATTTCATGAATGTATATTTAATCACATGCATGAAATAAATACTATTTAATAACAACAAAACAAATATGTTAAACATATAATGAAAACAATTAAACAAATAATAAAGAGAAACAATAATGTTTTGTTTTTGTTTCAGTTTTATTATTTATTTAATATGCCATTTAAATATATGTATATAATCATAGTGATGAGATAACTATGTCACGTATTTATAAATCTATAAATAAAGATACCACATGCAAAAAAATTTAAAATAATTAAAACTAAAGCAAATATTATAAATTTTTTATATATATTGAATTCACACATTTAAAATTAAATAGAACTGTAAACAAAAAAATGACAGTTACATGGCCATGGTAGCAAAAGCATTTAAATAAAGTTTAATATCCTGTATTAAGAATATTATAAAATAACTCATAAATTATAGAAAAACATTTAATATTTAATATCTTACCTATATTTTTAAAATTCACTTTTAATTATATTTCACAAAACGTTAAAACTAAAAGAAATGTGCACGTATTATAATAAAGGATTGCAACACAGAATGCAAGAAGTAGTTTGGAAATTTATTACTACCAACGTTATAAATTACATTATGCATTAATGAAAAATTCCTAATTTAAAAAATATTTTATTATAATAATATCTATAATAATTCAGTATTATTAATTAAATTTTTTATTAAATTTTTAAGTTTTAAATGTATCTTGTTATTATTTGTAATACTGTAATGACATAACATTAATGTTTGACATATAATTCAAACCATCAACGTAGTTGATGTAATTTTATTTGGGGTACATGTTTTCTTTTAAATCAAATTTATTAATACCGGTGAAACAGCAGATTGTTTATATTAAATTGTTATAGTTAATATAAAACTTGCAGATATAATTAAATGTTATTCATATTACGTAAAATAAGAGTTTGAATCATTTCTTATTATTATTTAAATATTTGAATCCAAAATACTCATTGAATTCATATAAAAGCTATTCGTAACTATTGTATAGTTTTAATTACTGTACGTAATAATTTGTAAAGTATATAATACATTATATCAGCTGTGTTTTCCTTATTGTTTATACCTACATTTGCATAGAGGCGGGAGCAGTTCTTATCACGGAATCATATAAACAAAATATTTACCCGCCCATGCAAGAAAAGTTACAAACTAACAGCTGATTTATAAGTAAAGGTTGACAGCAAATTGTTTTAGCTTTTCATTTTAACTCTTGGAACATTGGAAGAATGCAATAACAATGTAATTATAGACAAGTTATAGGTAATTTATTTTTATCAGTTGCATTGTCATTAAAGAAATTATTTTAATAACGGTTTTATTAGTAGAAAAAATACCAAAAGACAATATATTTAATGCAGTTGCCAATAAAATTACATCATTTCAAAATTAAAAATTGATATCTCTAGGCTAATTTGAATGTATTTTGATAGAATACATTATGAAAAGTGAAATTCATAAATTACAAAATACATAGTCATGGTGTCATATATATTTATGAATAAGTTTTGTTAAAATTTCGATTATGTTTGTAATTTCTTTTAATTTGTGTTTAAAATGAGTAAAATATTAAATCTTATCGAAGGTGTTGTAGGTAAGTTTATTTTATGTTGATTTTATATTTTCTTTATCCTTGTTTCTGTAATTTTTATTTAAAAATTATCTTAAACAAGTGTCGAACTAACGAATATAAGTCGTTCCTAAATTAACTACTACTAAAAAATATTTTTTTATGAGTGCAAATATAATTAAGAACCCTATGCTTCAAGGTATATCATATATGTTTATCAATATTTTGGAATAATTATTGATTCAATATTTTTTACAGTTAATTACATTGATATTGATTTTACTTTGTGGCTTTCCTGGTTATTGGCTCCGTTATTAGTGACTTTTGTGCTTCCTGTAATAATAGTATTGCTACTTTACCTAACAGCATTAATTTTATACGTTTATAAGTTACATTGGAACGCACTACGGCAAGCATTAAACGCCAATGATCGATGGAATTCTGCAAGGACAACTGTTAGTGCCCTTTGGGATGCTCATGGGTGGATTTGGCACGGTAAAATCTTTAAACTAACTTCTGTTAGTAAATTATTTTTGTTTAAAATAAAACTATATGTATTAAACTTATCAAATAATAAATTTAAAAATATATTTTAAATTCAGTTAATTTATTATAGGTTACGAAGTATGTAATATCGAAAATATACCTGCTGATACTCCAGCACTTATTATTTACTACCATGGCGCTGTACCTATCGATGTGTATTACTTAATAGCAAAAATATATTTATTTAAAAATAGACTAATTCATACAGTAGCCGATCATTTTCTTTTTAAAATACCAGGTTATTTCATAAATTAAATACAATAAATCATTGTTTAAATAAATTTTAAATTACATAATAGGATTTTCAATAATTGCGGAAGGGATGAAAGTTATTCCTGGAACAGTCCAGACATGTGCGGAAGTATTAAAAGAAAATAATATTCTTGCTATATCACCTGGCGGGGTGTATGAAGCACAATTTAGTCATTCTTATGATTTAATGTGGAAAAAAAGACTAGGATTTGCTAAAGTTGCTATAGAAGCGAAAGTGGTATTTATGTTATAATTTTTCATATTAATTTAAATAATATATTATATAATTGTTTCTTTCATTTATGTCCTTGATAATAACATAAATCGTATACAATTACTTACAATAACATACTTTATACATTATATAAAAATTATCAAGTAGCATTTAACTTATAAACAACTAATCATTTGAATAATTATAGTGTTTATTTTTAGCCAATTATTCCTGTTTTTACGGAAAATTTAAGAGAAGCTTTTAGAGCTGTTAGTATTGGTAGACGATTTTGGTTAAAAGTTTATGCGTTAACGAAATTTCCATGGGCTCCTATTTATGGTGGATTTCCTGTTAAACTCAGAACACATATCGGTAAACCTATTCCTTACGAACCAAATTTAACACCAGAGGAACTACAAACGAAAGTAATTATCTTTGTTTTTAAATGTTTTAACCGATTAAATATTACACGGAACAATCTTACCGAAGCAATATATTAAATTTCAAATTATACGCATAAAAATTAAAATATGTAAATTATAACTTAATTTGCATTTTTTTAAATTGAAGTTTAGTTGTTATAGCGGAAGTTATTTCATGCTGTTATGAGCAGAATATATTATTTATATTTAATTTATGCTAATACTAAAAGAGATAAATAATACTAAATGTATTGCATAAAAATATTTAATTTATAAAATTATACTTACTATTTTTTTCATAGTGAAAAATTTTACAATAGAATAATTTATTCAAATTGCGTCACATTTTATAACAAAAGTAAAGAAGAATATTTAATTACTATTGTTTCATTTTATGAAATTATTAAATACATTTATTGAAGACATAACCAGTTAGAGGTGGGTTGTTTAACTTTTTTAAAATACTTAATAGAACAAAAGTTTGCCGTAATTTCGAAATCTTTAATCATTTTCAGTATATTTGATACCATATTTTATTGCTGCACGATAATAATGAATTTATTAACTCGCATGCGACCTTTCTTTATTAAAAAACAATAAATCAATCAACTATTGTCACTAAATAATAAAAATACTTATACATTAATATAATAATTTTCGATTGTAACTTACATATTCCTATAAAAATATGCATGATGATATAATATTGATTAAGAAACAAATTACGTTGTATATTCGACGAAAGATAATTATATTTTTAAAGTAGGAAGTATATTTTTCGTTTTCTTCGTATTTCTATTTTTATATACCAAACAAAAGATTGAAAGAAACAAGTTAAAAATAGAATATAAAAATATATTTGTTTCTTAACACAATAAAGGTAGTTATACTGATGTGGTTATGATATCCCCTGATCCTATTTTGTTTGTTGCCAAAAAAACGTGACAAAACTATTAAAAATAAATTCTTCGAATGATAATGAACATTTACTTTTTAGAGTTGTAATGTTTATTTAATTAAATATAATATCACTAATAGCATATGTTTAATATAAGCATATTAACTAAACAATGATTACCTTGCTTCCTATGATAATAGTGATAATTCAATTAAATATGTTAATTACTTACATGTAATTTCAGGTGTCTATTGCAATACAAGATTTAATAAAAGAGCATCAAAGAATTCCAGCCAGTATATGGCAAGCACTTTTAGATAGAATCCCATTATTTCGAAAGCCTCACAGAACTTTGAACGAAACGCAAGAGCATCAAGATTAAATCAATTTTTATAACCCTTTATTTTGAATATAATGACAAATTGTATATTATTCCTTTTTATATTCCAACGAATACGAATTTTAAAAATATAATTTTTTCGAATATTTTTTTTAAAGCACGCGTATTATCCGTACTTAATTTTTAGCACAATTGTGATGTTTTAGTACAATTTTATTACTATATTTTCATGTAAAATATTTTGCATAAAGAAATATATTTGTATATGGTGCTAATGTAATATAGCATTAGACGTAGTCAGATTTGTTACATAATTTTAAATTTATTGATTGAACAAAGATGTGATGGTACGAAATAAAACAATTAAAAAATTCACACAAATCTTTTTTTTATTGGGACGTTCACAACATATAATTTTTATTTAAGAGCAATTTCTTTAAATTTATTATTATTGAAGCATTTATGTTCATTTATTTATTTTATGAAATCTTCTCAAATGCCCAGATCTCTTGAATAATAATTAAAAATTTGTAATCAATGTTAAGTAAGAAACAACTTCCGCACAGTCTTCATAATAAATGCAATATACTGTAGATATATCTAACATTATTTGTAATATATAAGAACTAAATACTATGAAATAATATAAATATTGCGTACAAATAAATGCCTAATTACATGCAAAGACTGTGCAAATAAAACCGCAATTGGTTTAATTAATTATATGAGCTTAGGGCTCCACTTTTAATAATTCAACATCAAAGATTAATGTAGCATTTGGTGGGATAATTCCAGGATGGCCTCGGGAACCATATGCATAATCAGGCGAGCAGGTTAATTTTGCTCTTTGCCCGACGCATAACTGCAAAAAATATACAATACATTAATTATACTATAATGTTAATACATACACAATTAAAGCAATTAGCGAATTGTTTAAGAAATAATGAAACACCATTTAATTACATTATATCAGGTCACTAATTATAATAAATCTGTTAACAATTAGTTTTTTTTTTAAATAAATAGTATTTATCAAGCGCAACAAATTCGATTAATATATGTAGGAGTCGTTTCAAATTTCATTTGATGTTAAAAAAATTTGTTTGGTTAGGTCAGTTTACATTTTGATAAAATTCTGACCTTGACTAAACATTAAAAGATATTAATTAGAAGTTATTACGTTAAAATATTTGAAAGATTCGAGTATTGACCTTGAACAAGTATTAAAAAAAATATTCACTCATCAGCTCATCGTAATTATAACAAATTACAATGAGAGCCCAATTTATAATCATGATAGATATATATCAGCGAGCAAGGATTTGTTTATTCATCATTTGAGTAAATATTTACTTAGTGATTCATTTTCTACTAGGACTATTTAAATAAATGCACGTGGCAAATTCAAAGCAAATAACGTTAAAAGCGTTTGAAAATTGTCTGTTACAGATATTAGTAACGTACCTGAGCAACACCCTCATCCCATCCCTTAATGACTTCACCCTTTCCAATGCGGAATTTGAATGGCACTCCTCTATCGCGAGAAGAATCGAATTTCACTCCATTTTCGAGAGTTCCCGTGTAATGAACAACAACAGTTTGACCGGTTTTAGGGTAAGTTTGACCTTATAAGCAAAATTATGAATTTTCTTTTAAAATGACGTCACATAAATGTGAAAGAATGCATAAATTATTCATTATCTATTAAAACTACAAGTATAAATAGAATAACAATTTACTTACCATCGCCGGCTGCAAGACTTTCAATTTCTACTCCCATTTTGTAATGTTTTAAACTGATGAAAACTTAGGTAAAGTATGAATTTAGAAACGAAGCGTGAATGAACTAAAATACAAAACAATATTTAGTAAAATATTATTAGAATAAATAAATATTTGCAGCGCACCTCTACCACAGGTGCGCCAAGCTGTTTTGTCAATGCACAACCAAGGCCGAACAAACTGTTTCCGGTTTATATATCGATTATTACGTCTTCTTCTTCTTTATTCAACATAGCCAACTTATAAAAATTACCGCTCTATTTGTTTATAAACAAGATAAGTAGTGTTGTGTTTTTAAACTAAAACAGTTTTTATAGAGTGCTTGCTAGTTATTAAATATGTTACTTAGTTCGTGTATTATTTGTAAGTAAAACAAACCATTTATTATTTTCTGTATTTCATATTTATTTCTTGAATAACATTTATTCATATAATAGCTAAACTTGAACAGCAACAATAAAATATAATAACTGTATATAATTCTAAATGTAAATGACACATTTATCTATTTCAAATTAAATATGCCTATTCCAGTTAAGTTAAAACCAAACACACTAGTAAATATTAAAACAATATTAATATACAAATAGTTCTGGAAAATGTTGTTCATATACGGGAACAGAAGAATTTTTGCTTTGATCTGGATTGCGTGTTGTATCTGGATTGTTTGACAACGATTTAAATATTTCATTTAGTTTGTTTTGTAGAATATCGTGCTGAAATTAATATAAAATTAGTTAAATATGTAAAATTAAATAAGTATGTCGTACTTTTGGTTGTGTGCGCCGCATTAATTCGTTAAACGGAGCTGTTCGGAATGTTTCACTAATCTGTTGTCGTTTCTCAGCTTCTTGTTCACGTTTGTTATCATTTGATTCAGTTAAAACCCGTTTCATACTTTCAAATGTTAATTCTTCTTCGGGTGTTTTCTGTAACAAATTTTATTATTATACGTATAGAATTTTGAAGGTTTAAAAAGGAATTGAGAGGAATCATCTTACTGTAAAGGATAAAATGGAAGGTTTAAATGCAGAGGTCCATAAAGGAGGTTGCGTAAAATTCAAAAGATAATCCAATGTTTCTAGTCGCATAATGTTTTTAGTAGTTTCAATTTTTTTACATAGACTTATACACGAATCATACTAAAAAATAATTATTTTTTATCGATTTTATTTCAATGCCATCATCAAATCCGTTTTAATATATAAAAAGTAATTTTAATTTATGATTTATATCAAATTGTTCATAAATTAATGTAATTTAATAACGATAGGCAAATATTTCGCGTAATAAATTATAAGTGTAAAATAAAAATAACAAATAAAATTAAGCATAAAAAATTGAAAGTTTACCCTAGTCATTCCAGGAGAACTTGATACACTATCAACATCCTGGGGTCCATTTGATATTTCTATTACACTACCACGAGCGCCCATTTCAACCCAGCTATGTCTATGAGGTCCTGCTAAAACACCTGGACCTCCAGCTCCGTATGGAGAAGTTTGCTGTAAACGGCTTGAATCTAAACCACTGGTTTTTAAAGTTTCACAAACTTCCATCTATAATCAAACAAAATTATTTAAATACTTGTATCATAAGTTATTTAATTATCGTAATACCTGATCAACTAAACAATGTCGTAATTCTTTTGCTGATTCAGAATTTGTAGGATAATGATCCAAAAGTTCTGGAAGTAAATGCGGCGCATCTGATTTACGTGTTTCTACAATCTAAAAATTATATTTATATATAACTAGTACAACTAATTTAAAATAAATCATACCTTATTAGCATATTCTGCTAAAGCAGGAATATTAACAACATTTGGTATTAATACCAACAAACTAGCAACAATTGCATGTAAATTGAATTTTTGAGCATTTGAAAGTGTTGTAGAATTCATTGCTAAACTTTGTAAGCTGTAAAAAATATATAAATATATTTACATTCTCAATATGTTTAATAATTTATTTACCCTATAACTAGTTGAAGCATGTCAATAACAGTTTCATGACTTGCAAGTTCAACGCAAAGTAAAGCCAATGTTTTATGAACTGCTTCAATATTTTCAACGGTATTTGTCTCCATTTGAAGACTTGTATATAATGCATCGTAAATAACTGGACCATGTTTATTTATAAATATCAGATCTGGACGTGATGATTTTTCAACATTTAAATCTAAGTCACTTATGTTTACTCTGCAAAGATTAATATAAGTAAATTTATATCAAATGAAATGAAATAATGATACGAAAGAAAACTTACGTTGGTTTAGAAAGCTTATTCTGGTTTCTATGTCGATCAATTAACGTATGTAAAATTCTTTGTACTAATAAACGCATGTCAGGATCAGCTGCTAAAGACATTCTTAACAATGGATGTAAGAATGAAACTGGGAACGTTGTATTCAAATGAACTGTTTGATATTTTGTACCAACCTATAAAAGATTTAATATAATTATAAGTAATTATACAGTGAATATATATTTACCTTCAGCAAACTTTTGAGTAAAATACTTTGGAATAAAGTATCACCAACAGTATGATTTTCCGGTAACGGGTAATGAACCTTGTTCATAATAAACATCATAATTTCAATTTTCTGGTAATCTGGTAAATGATTTGCGAATTCACCAAGTGCGTTAATCAAAGCTTCTTGATAAAGCTTTTCGTCATGTAGGCTTTGTCCGTGTTGTACAGAAGATTGAAGATGTCGTATTAGAGAATTAATTATTTCAAGAACAGACGGACCTAATTATAAATTATAAACCGTAATTATTAAAAACATTATTTCTAGATTATTTTTTAAAAACATACCAACACTTTCTCCAGCAGCAATCGCAATAATTTTCGACAATACATCAGCAATACTTGTTCGTATTTTCGGGTTCGATTTACAATTTTCATCTAAATGACCCATTAAAGTTTCAACAACAGCGTAAGAATACTGAGCCTGTTTTTTAAATTGTAATGATTAAATAATTAAAATATAATTATTACGATTAAAAATTACCTGTATAGCAAACATGATAATTCTGAATGTATGGATAGCAAATTTATTAGGTACCCATAAATTATGATTATCAAAATGTCTGTAATGCAATATTTTTAAAATTAAAATTAGGGCATACATGGAATAATTTATTATCTTACTTCAATACTGGTCGTAATACCGAACGTATATGTCCAAATGAAGCGCGGCCTACTAATTCACGCATACAAGTTTCTGCCAACATTGGAGGATCTGTTTGATCTTCAGAAGCTGTTTCAACACCATTTGCTTCTTTAGAATGGAATAAAGAATTCTAAACATGATTTATATGTATTTTAGAATTATAATTAATTTAAAAATATTATAATATATGAACCTGCATGTTGAACAGCAAAGATGGTACAATTTTATCCATATGTTGTTGTTCCCAAATATTTTCAACAAGATCGTCTGAAACTGTTTTTCTAACAACTGCTTGTAAACCTCGAATACCAGCCAAACGAATACTATCACTTACGGATTTTTCAGGTTCATTACTGTGACACATAGCTGAAAATTTACTTACGAAAAAGTCATATCTTCGATGATATGACGGAGTGTCTTCTTCGATATTTGCAAAGCGAACGAACTAAAATTTAAATAATTATACACCGGTATAATGTTTTTTTATTTAAAGACATACCGATTGAGTTGCAAGTATTTGTAATTGTGGATCTGTCGATTCTAATAATTTTTGTACCATTTTAAGAAAACTTTCAACGAATAAATTTAAAGTTTGTGCGTGACATGCCAGTAAAAGTTGGTCCATTGCTTCCATTGCAATAATAACGAATCTAATAATATAATTACATGTAATTACAGGAACTTAAATATATTTTTAAGGTAGTTATACCCATGTCTGCGTCTATATATGT
Source organism: Pogonus chalceus (assembly GCA_002278615.1). Taxonomy (NCBI): domain Eukaryota; kingdom Metazoa; phylum Arthropoda; class Insecta; order Coleoptera; family Carabidae; genus Pogonus; species Pogonus chalceus. The sequence goes on from CM008235.1 coordinate 5,606,834, forward strand.
CACGGGAAGCTTTTTGAAACAAATACTCCCCAATTCGATCCAATTTTTCTGGAGAACTGAGGGAGTAATATGTTAACTTTTCCATATTCGATTTGACCAATCCATCCTGCGGTTGTACAGGAAAAATATTGTCAACTAATCTTTTGTATCTAGGCCGCAAGGCACTACAGCAGCCGCAACAACCTACATAAAAAATCATTTTTAAAAACTAATCATAAAGAAAAACATCGATAAAAGCATATATTCCTTATGTAATTTATTATTAATTATACTTTGTTCTAGGTCACAGGTAAAATAAAAAAAATATATGTATTCTTAATCGATAAAACTAGTAAGTAAACAATAAATTAAACTGTTTTTAAGATAATATTATCATTTAAAACATTTATTACCGCTAAACATCTTAAAATAATTAAGATTAACGCATATAATTCACAAAAACATGAAATATTCAAGATGACATTTCAAATGACAGATCGAAGAAATGACACTGACATTTATAGTTGCTGTCATCTAGCACCGACATACCTCTACATTTAAGTTTCAGTATTGCCATAAAAGATGTCACTTTAAACCATTTGTATATATATTTTGTATGGAATGGATAATACAATTAATTTTTATCATTATACCTTTATTTGTTGCATTTATAATTATTGTAAATAGATACGTTTGTAATATTTGAAAATTGATATTTTCTTTACAGACATTTTTTAAAATAATGTTGTAAGGTACAAATTAAAGTATTGAATGCAATTATATGATAAATTTCATTATTTGACAAATTTAAAAAAAACAGAAAACAATGAATATTAAAACAAATGAATATCAAATAATAATTCCAAAAATATTGAATTTGGTACATGTTGTTGATTAAAATTTATTTGATGTATTTATAATGCTCTATTTAAGTTACTTGTATTACTATTATGATTATTATTAAAAAAAAAAAGATTTCTTGCTTTTCGTAGATTGAAAATTCTATTACTTACATCTAGAATCTGAGCATTTTTGTACCACCGTATCTAATACTTCTGGCAATTCATTGGAATCAAAACAGCATTTTACAAGAGACATTTTAGTAATTTTAATAACAAATCACGTTATAAATGTTAACTATTATCACTTTACGAATTGAATCTTATTTAATAATTGTTATTATTTTTATTGTCGACGTATTTATGATTAATTTAAAAAGATTTTAGGAAAGAACTATTAGTTGTATGGTTAGTATTATTAATTTAAAACCTATATTATATTTAAAATTGAACAAAGTTAAATACAGTACATAAAGATAATGAATAATGAGTAAATTTTTATTAAAAAGGACGTCCGGCGATGTGCCGAGCGCCTACATTACTAAAAAACACATTAAATATACCCTATGTATATGCTGTGTTAAATGTTCACAACCCTACCCCTATTGCGTGCGCAACAGACAACAAATTTCTGTGACGTTGGTTATGTAACATTGGCGTACATATTATCATTTTTGCAAATTTAATTAATGTTACATTGATTTTTGTGGTCATCACTGCCTCTAATCAAATTAAAATCATGTATTTTTATTCAAATGTATTAATACCCCAATTAATATTTCTTATACAATTCATATAAGTTATTATAATACATTTACAACAATATAAGAATAAAATAGTAAATATACTATTCTATTTGAAGTATATAAACTTATATTTGTTATTATAAACGGATTAGTTAATAAATTGAAGATTTTTTTAACGAAATATTTAATTTGCAAATTTCAATTTTGCAAAGGTCAAAAATATTTAATGAATGAATTGGTACGTCACTGGCTACGATCTAAGGTTTGACCTATATTTGTAATACATATAAAGACTTTGTTGTAAGTTTTGATCAGCTGTGTTAAAGAGTGAAATCGATGATCAATATGTGATTACTTATATTGGTAATTGAAACTTTTCTCTTCAAGAAATAAACGATCAAGTTTGCTTTCTTACGATAATGATAGTTTTTTATTAGTTTAAGATATTTTATGTTTCTTTTTTAATTTTGATAAATTACTAAAATTATTTTCAAAATATTTTGAATTAGTTTTAAGTTGTTTGAACAATTTTTAGTCAAGATAAACATTTATTTTTATGATTGATAGATTAGTTTCTGCCGAATTTGATAAAATTATAGTTTTTTGTAATTTAATATATCCCCAGTGGCGCAATTGGTTAGCGCACGGTACTTATAAGACAGTAGTCGTGAGCAATGCCGGGGTTGTGAGTTCGAGCCTCACCTGGGGAATTCTTTTAAAATTCATGTAATTATCGAAATATTCCTATAAAAACAGGAAATTTAAAGAAATTCGTAATCAATAAAATACATAAATTAAAGAAATACAAAATAAATCAATAATACTTAAGACATGCTAGAAAAATATGTACATTTTGTTTTTAATAATTTTTTTAAAGAGAAAATATATATATTTTTTTAAATTATATATTTATAAAAATGTAAAAAAAATTATTTTATTAATTTAAATTTAAAAGAATNTTTTTTCTACATACATGTACAAAGCGTTGTTTCAATGAAAATAAATGAAGAGGAAATTAAAAATGTAATTGATAATGTTGCTAACCTTGCAACTGGAATAAATTGATATTTTTACTTTTATATACATATCCATTTTAATTCTGTGTCACGGTCAAATTATAAACTTATTGTACAATAAAATTAAAATATTGTCAAAGATCAAGATAGCATAAGCATATTATTTATTTGTTTAAATAAAAATAAAAAATTATGGAAATATTACAAATATAACAAATAAAAACGTGAAAAAATTACCATAAAGAGAAAATATATTTTCCTCGAAGTTTTAAATATACAGTAAACCTTCCTATAACAAGGTACTTCGTATAACGCGAAGCAAAAAAAATGTTAACCTTTCTTTTAAACCGATATTTTTATTTTAACAACTTAACAGGCATAAAAATGATCTATATTTTTGTAACTTATACTATATAGTTTTTATTTTCAACATTTTATTTTGTTCTTACAGATTTTATTTACGCGATTTAACGAACTTCGCGTAAATTAAGAGACGAGTGTAGTTTGACAAATTGAAATAAACTTTTAAATTCTAAAATAGGCATTAAAAATGTTCAATTATTGAAATTAAAAATGCAAAAATGTTTTTCATACGTTGGCAATGAATATAAAGTAAAGAAAGTAAAAAAAATTTCTTTAAAATCGGTCAAAATCAACCCACTGTAAGAACAGTTCGATACACTTGACCTCGCTAAGTCGCAAACTTATGCGGGTGATTCATACTCTGGCAAAAGTCCGTGGTACTCTGGTACTATGGTGCTCTTCCGTAAATGGTGCGAACGAGGTTGTTGCTTGATCTGTTGGGATCTTGAATTCACTACATAACAACTTTTTGTATTTCTTGTTCAAATTTATTTAAACGACATATTTTTACTTTTTTTTTTCATTAAATAAAATAATTAATTCCATATTTGGCGATTTCTATCTATGTTATATTTATTATTATCATTCTTTTATATTTAACATATTATTATTATAATTCTAATACTTGCTACTCATATTTTTTTATTCGTATAGACTTTTTAAGTATTTATATACAGTGGCTTAAATTTAAACTCGTACACAGAGTCGGCTCTATCATGGATGCAAGGGATGCGTCGCATCCGGGCGTCATCAGCAAGAGACGTCATCGCGAGAAATCATTGTCCGGTGAAAAAATTGTTTCAAAAGTTTAATTACGGCGGGGAAAATATTTTTGACTTTAGGGCGCAAAATAAATTTTTGCATCGGGGCGCCATGACCCCTAGAGCCTGCACTTCGTACATGCCGTTAGAAATCTAATATACTTATACAATTTTTGAAAATATTAGTTAATTAAACACCACTTTTAAAGATATAAATACTGTTATTTGCTCTTTTTCTTGAGAACAGAAATTAAAGATATTTTTAATCTTAAAACGGTATCAAAATATTATAACACTTGTATAGTTTAAGTATTTTATTCAATTTAGTCAATTACTTAAATAGTTTGATAGCTTTTATTAAACGTTTTTGAAGCTTTTATTAGATTTTTAATACATCATAAATTAAAAAATAATTCGAAACAGTTTTTCTTTTCACTTTAATAAAGTAAATTGTACTCAGAAATTGGGCTAGAAGTCGGTCCACAGTATGAAACATAATAAAAAGGAATAAAGAAAGCAATAAGATCGCAAAAAATACTCAAGATTTCAAAATGAAAGTTGAATTGTCCAAAAAATAATTTTAGAAAAACTGCTTACACTGAAATTATCTGAAATTAGATCACTGAATTATCATAAGATTGTAGAAGGATTTAATTTGCATAAATGCTTTAAACTATTTGTTGCACGAGTTTTTGATAAAACAATATTATATTTGTTTTAAAAAGGTTTTAATTTCTAAAAGTTAGGTATATTGTTATATAATAGTTAGTGTTATTTTCAATTGACAGTTAAAATAATAGTTATTTACATACCAAGTGCGGGAACGACTGATTCACGGATAAGTATTTGGCGGCACGAGCTTGCGAGTGTCGCAATAGAACGAATCCGGGAACCAAGTTCACGCAAGAAGTATGTACAATATTTTTTGTACGAAAAGTTTAAAACTAATAATTAATTATTTATATTATTTTTAATGGTTATGTTTGACGTTTCATAGGTTACTGCTGTCAAATCAGACAAAATATGTTGCCAACTGTGTTAATGAAATGCACTAAATTTATACTTAAAAATTAAATTTCATTCAATAATTTACCACTTTT